>CM038218.1:106393115-106506345 GCA_021442155.1 Cymbidium sinense
AGGCTGAATATGGTTTTTGAAATTATCTCATCGAGGATGATTTTCGATGGTGGTGATGATCCGAGTGTGCCCCTGAGTGCAAGAAGAAGCTTTAGAATGTGTTTAGGCTCTTTCCTCACTTCAAAATAATGTATTCACCAATGGACACCACTTCTTCACTAGAATCCACTTGATCTTGATGGTTTTTGCTCAAAAACTAAGTAGGAATGGTTGGTTGGTTTGAGAGCTCTAAGAGAGTGAAATGAGTGTGTGAGGAAGAGTTTTGCCTCTCTATTTTTTTGTCTCCTAATGGTCAAAAAATCACCTCATTCATGGTGATTTTGGCTCCAAGTGGGTGTCCTTGCTTGGGGTGGTTGGGATTCTCCTTAGGTGGCTTAATTTGGTTGCCCAAGGCATGGGAGGTGGCTGCTATGAAGGATAAGTGGGTGTCCTAGCAAACTAAAGTGGAGGTCCTTCATGCCAAGTGTTCCAATGGGGGAGGTGAGGTGATTTCACCTCCCCATAAGTCATGGCTGACCCAACCACCTCTTAAGTCAGGTTGGACAGTGTCCTTGGAGCCTAGGTGGACTAATGGATGAGTGTTAAGTGGCCAAGGAAGAGAAATGACCATTTACATGGGTTTTTTGTCTTATGTGATACCCTTAGACCAAGGCATTGTGGTCATTTGATATCAAATTTGATTTGGCCTGATTTGAAATGAGACAATAGTGAGTTGGACCAAATTTCATGTCATTTGGAGTTCATTTGGTTTGGCTCAATTTGACCAAGGGTCAAAATGGGTCAAAATGGGTTAGGTTGACCAATTTGTCAAATTGGGTCAAATCAAGGATTAGGTCAAGTTCATATGACTATTTGGAGAGATTGTATGCTTTGGATTTAATTTGGATTTAATTTGAGTTTAGTCTAATTTGACCCTTTATGTCAATTTGAGTTAGCTTTGGGTCAAGAGAGCCAATTGGGCTAGGTTTGGCTCAAAGAAGGTCAATTCATTTAAATATTGATTTTGGGTTGATTTGAATCATTAGTTTCAATGGATTTTGTTTAGGTTGTAATTTGGCTAGTTTGGGTTCATATAGGCTAAAGGGTTGACTTGGTCAATACTAGGTTGACTTGGTTTGACCCAATTTATATAAATTGATCAACAATCATGACAAACTTTGGATTTAATTGATTTGATTCATGTATGTCAAATTAATTTCAATGTCAAGTGAACCAATTAGATTTAGTTGGCTTTTACTTTGGGTTGAGGATTTAGTTGAGTTTATATATAGATTTGAGATTGATATATAAATTCAATTGGTTTGATTCAAATGAGTTTTGGTTCATTTGAATATTTCAAGTCAAATAGGTAGGTTGGGTTTGACTTGGGTTGATTTTGGTTTGACTGGATGATTGTAGGTTTCATTTATATTTGGATAGATGGTTGGAATGATTGATTCAAGAGAAAATCCATTGATTTTGGCTTTATTTAGATGAGTTTTGGCCAAGTTCAAAGAAATGGCTTAAAGGGTTTAAATTGGTTTTGATTTGATTTTGGATTTGGTTTTGGCTATTTGAATTTATATTTCATTTATATTTGAGAAGATAATTGAAGGTACAATTGATTTATAAGAAAATCAATTGAGTTCATTGAATTGGATAGAAATTTGGCTAAGTTCATGAAGGTTGATTAAAGGGCTTGGGAAGGATTTCAAGTTTGGATTTGATCTTGGGTTTCAATCATTTGGAATTGTTTGGACTTGATTTGGATTTGAAATTGAGTTTGTGGTTTGGTTGGATATTTGGATTTGAATTGAATATAAGGTGTACATGGATTGGGTTTAGGCTATAAGGTAGGTGATATTCCTAAGTCCCTAAGGCATGGCCTAATCCTATGATTAACCCTTCTAAGTCTCTAGACTTAGGTTAAGTGTTCACCTAATCTCTAGAAGTGTCTTATGACTAAGAAACCTTGTGTCTAGAAGGTTCTAGGTTTAAGAAGGAGGTTGAGAACTCACCCAAAAGTGAGGTCAACAAAGGACCCCAGGTGTGTAACTGACAAGGCACATATTAGCATTGAATGAGACGATCAACAATGTCCAAAAGACTACAAACACTAACAAAAAAATGATCTATACCTAAACCTGAAAGGTAGATAGAATCACAATCTTAGTGCAAAGTGAATCTCTTTATGCAAAGGGCATAAGAGAGTGGGAATCATGGGGATTGAGTATGTGAACCTTCCACTAGGGAAGTAAGTTGAAGCTATCCACTAGGGATATGGATTTGAGTCTCATTAGGAATATGATTTATTTGGGTGTGTATTCACTGGGGATAAGAATCTATAATCTGCTAGGGACTGGGAATGTGAGCCGGGAAGCGTTCCTATCTGCTTGGGATAAGAGTTTGATGGTATTTTATGGCTCACTGGGGAGATAATTTGATTTGTGCCTCGCTAAGGAGAAGTTTGGTTTGTTCAATATGTTTTAATTTGACTCATTGGGAAGGTTGGTTTCAAATTTAGTTTATTATGGATTGTTAGTGCGATGGACCCACTTAGAAGGGCTATGTTGCCTTGACATATCTCAAATTTACAAATCCAAAGGGATATTCTACCAGCAAGGTGACTATCAACCTAAGGGTGCCTATTGGTGTGAAAAGGTTGGACTTAGAAGAAAGTAGTAGACTTACATCTTCCAAAGTAGATCAATCAGGGTGATCTTTGATTCAACAAATCAAACTCCTTAGGGTGATCCGAAAGTGAATGTTACAGGGACTTATGTCAACTCAAAAGTAGTCAAGATTAATCATTGATTTGTTTAATTTTGATTTGGTTTGTTTTCATTTTTTAATTTCATTTGATAGATCCCATCGCTGATGGACCACTAGAAGGGGTTATGTCTATTGGCCTATTTCATTTAGATCCAAAGGGTAGTCCAGCCAAAGGGGACTATCCAACCTGGGGTGCCTTTTGATGTGCAATGCCTTTTGGACAAAGAAAGACTTACATCTCCAAAGCAAGGAACAACTGTAACCCATTAGATCGCATAATAAATCAAACTCCTAGATTGCCCATAGTTCAAGATCGTGCTAGAAAGAATGATGCACTTACATCTTCCAAAGCCAAGATGACCAGGGTAACCTGTTGGTGGAATAATAGATTGAACCGACCTAAGGGGTGACATTGAGAGAGTGTCATGGAGACTTATCTAACTCATGAGTAGTTAGATTCCTATAGGGAGTTTTCACACTACCCTAAAGATGGATGCCTTCTTGGAAAGGTACCATGGGGCATTAATTCTATAAGAATATATATATATATATATATATATATATATATATATATATATATATATATATATATATATATATATTATTTGTTTATTATTGTATATGGTGTGCTAGGGACACCAAGAAGGGACTATGTCGCCTAGACTTATCTTAGATTTAGACCAAGGGAGAATCTACATCCACAAAAATCCCAACCACAGGGTGGACTAGAAAGGGGATTCTCCAATCCAGTAGTAACCTGGTAGAGTCTAAATGAGGTTGCAAAGGATGTGATCTAAATAAAGTGCCCATAGGGGAGGTGCCACTATCATTCTTGGACCCTATAAATAAGAAAGCTGTAGTGTATGGCCAACTCAAGGAGAAAGCATGTGACTTATATCTACCATGAGTGGTGTATCCACGGGTGGGTCGCTATCGATAGTGAATACCAACCAACCTAAGATGTCTGATCATAATTGTTCGAAGAAGGCATGTAGACTTATATATCCCTAAAGTGAAACTCATTGTCGATAGTTTGTCATGACCGACTTATCCAACTAGGGCTGGCTATACTTAAAAAAGAAAGCATAGAAACTTACATCTTTGAAGAGGAACAACCGGTGACCCATTGTTGGCACAACAAGTGAACCCAACCTAAGGTGACTACTAGGGAGTCATAAAGAAGGACTAGACCTGACTTGAAGTAGTCGAGAAGAAAGGTGTGCTGGGTTTTACCCTAATCCACTACTGACCAAGTCAGTTCATGATATTCCCAAGAAAGTGTATAGTAGATTATATCCTTTGAATGAAGCCAACATGAAGGGACCATCGTAGGCCTACCATGCTAACAAGGCACTCATCGGTGTTCAATAGCCAAGTCGAAGAAAGCTAGACTTACATCCTCCCAAACAAGGGACTATTGGGGTGACATTAGTAAGTGTAACGACAAGTAGCTAATGAGTGAGTGTGAAGGCATCCCACATCAAAGTAGCCAAGATAGATGTATGTGTGTTTGTCGATATACTCAACCAGTCAGTTCATGATGAATAGTTTAAGAAGAAGCATTATGAACTTGCATCTTAAAGAGCCAACATGAGGGTAGCTTAACAACCGCAGAAAAGGCTACCATGCTAACAAGGATTCATGTGGTGAGGTTAGGTCTGAAGAAAAGTGTAGACTTACATCTTCAACAAGGACCACTGTGATTCACTAGTAGGGTAAATCAATCAACCTAGAGCAAAAAGTGAGGGTCGTGCCATCCCACATCAAAGTAGAGAAAAAGATGTGTATTTGTTCATGTGATGTGTAGTTTGTGTTTGTGTTGTGTTGATTAAGGATATTATGCCACTTGGATTCTTACACCTACTAAACACACATCAAGAGTAATGAAATGGTGCTAGAGGGGCAATGTGACTCCACCAAGAAAGGATGTTGCTTGGGTTGTCTTATACCTAACTTATAGTCAAAATAGATGCCTGGGTATTTTACACCTATCTAATAGGAGAATCATGTGTGTTTGTGTTTTTTGATGAAGGATAGGATGCCACTTGGTTTACATATAAACACATCAAAATTCAGTAAAGCAAAATAATGCTTCAATGAAGAAGGATTTGATGAATGGAAAGATAGGATTTTATTGATGATAATTATTTTCAAACATTATTTTAAGAATAGTATTTCTTAAATAGTTCATTTATTGAAAGCATGGACCCCTATCATAGTAGCAAACTACTTTCCATCCTTCAAAGCACCAGTCCTTTCAATGATGAAGTAGAATTGATTTAAGTTTTGAGATGTAATTAACTGAAAGAGTTTAAACCATCTATATTCAATTAATTGAAATATTTCTGTTAAGTAGAATCTTGAGGCTATGTCTAATGTCACTTTAATATCTTTTAGATCAATCCTTGTTATCCCATGATGCTTTACTACAAGTTTAGAACTCCCCAAAGTCATTCTAATTGTATACTTGGGATTCAACTTCAGTTTTGTAGTGTCATTAAAGACAAACTGTGTAAAAATGGTCTTCCTTTTCTTTAACCCTAGTGAGTGAGAGAAAGGCATGACCTTATAGTGGTAAATGGAAATTATAAGTGCAAATGACCTCATCATAAGCATCATTCAACCCATCCTTGAATGAGGAAATGTAAAGAGGCTATGTCTACTATCAAATTTAAAATAGGTAATGTGGATTCATCTTCAAGACATGCCTAAGAAATCTTCGAATTGATGTATGTGTGGATTTGAATGTCCTTTGATTGAGCATAATATTGGGTAATCATAAGCATCTTCAGGTTGACCTCAAACTTTGATCTTGTTCTTGGTTGAAATGTTCACATCAAAAGTTTGCAAAGTAGGAATTAATAGGTTCAATTTTGAATTTGTATTTTACCTTTAAAGATGTGCACTTCATTATCTTAGGTAAAGAGTTTTAAACTACAAGTAACCTAACTAAGTCATTGTCATTTTCTCTAACTTATCATATATGGATGTTGGGAGTGTGGGTGACCTTTATGTTCTAAGTTAATCTCTTAAAACTCATTGGTTGATGATCTAATTTTCTTCTCAACCGGGAGTGTATCCTCTACTTGAAAGTCTTCTAAATTTTTTAAACAAAGTAGGTAGACTAAGCAAACGATTTGTTACATTTGATGGTTTATCTACATGCTGAATCCTTGCTTGAAGAAAGAGATGAAGGGAAATTGCAATATATATATATATATATATATATATATATATATATATATATATATATATATATATATATATATATATATATATATATATATATATATATATATATATATATTGAGGTTAGAGGTTACACAACTCTTAACAACAATCCTATAATAATATCATGAGATAGAATTGGAGTCATGCTCGCATACCCACAAAATTTCTAGTCATATCTTTTATGAATTATCCTTTTAGAATTTTTTGTTTTACGTTATTCACTCTAAAGACTTGTCAAAGTAGACTCAAAATCTATTTCATATATATATATATATATATATATATATATATATATATATATATATATAATTTTTTCTCTTTTCTTTGAATTTACAACTTGTACCCATGATTTCTCCTTTGGATTCCAAATCAATGTGTATTATTGGTGCTTTACTTTTTTTTATTTTTTTTTCTTTTCTTTCTCTTCTTCTCTATTTTTTTCATTCACTCTTTTCATTTTTTCTTTTCTTTCTTTTCTCATTGTTTTATTTTTTTGTTCTCTTTTTTTAGTCTTATTTATATTGTGTTCTGGAGGGATAGCTTGTCTTTCTTTCCATGGATATTCTATGTTGTGTAAGACTTAAGGAGGTTGCCACTAACTAGAAAGAAGAATTAGGTTAAGTTCCAATTAATCACCTCTATCTCCTTAGAAGGTGAGTTTTCATTATTTTAGCTTAGTGGGCAACCTTCCATGATAGTTTAGGACCTTATGATTAACCTTCAAAATAGTTTGATGCTCTTATTTTGGATTAGGTATCTTGAAGGATTTAGAATTTGATTATTTCAATGATTGGTTTGTTTTGTTTATGGTGTTGATCAAAGTGGTATCCACTACAACAATTCTTGTGATCTTCTTAAAGAGAGGTAGAAATGATATCATTTTAAACCAATGATGATCAAATGATTTTAACTAAATTGTATTTAATGATACATAATTTTACATTCTCACTTACATAAATCAATACATGAATAAAGGAAAGAGCTTCAATTTCATACATTTAATCATATTTTATTTATGTTTATAACTAGTAATTCATATCATATGTAACCATTCATTTATGTTTAGGAAAATATTAATTTTTGATTTAATAGTGATAATAGCAATATTACATTATAAATTAAATCAACAATGAACCTATATAAGGAAAACCATTTGATTTAATTAATTTTGAAAAGATGAATGTATGATTTGAAAACACATACAACATTTAACATGATTAAAGGAGTGAATAAGCAAAAAAAATGATTTCATTGATTAAATGTTAAGTATAATAAAATAAAATAAAAGCATTTAAAGAAAACCAAGTCTTTTAATTATCACTTTCAATTTCATTTCATTTGGTTTGAAAAAATGAGTTTTTTTTATCCTAACCCATTCCCATGTTTAAATTTAATTTTGTTTAATGAAAGTAATTTAGTTGATTTTATGGGTTAATTAGGTTGTAATTATGCATTAAATACATAAACCTTAACTATTTGTAAATTTAATTAACCAAGTAATTATGAGTACATTTTCATTGAAATTAAATTAGTAATGAACCTAAGAAATGAAAGATTAATAATTGGTAAATTTAGTGATTAATTAAGTTAAGAAAATTATACTTTCATGATTTTAATGTGGGTTAACCATAATTTATCTTTAGGTTATTTAACAATAAATAAATGAATTGATTAATTAATATTCCATGTGATTATTTTTAAGTTGATTAATTAAGCAATTTAATTAATGATTAAAATTAATTAATTTCCATTTAACTTGAAAAGATTTGAAATAATCTATTATGATTCACTTAAATGATTATAAATTTAATTAATGATTTTTACTATTTAAAATTAATTAATTGTCATTGTGAAAGTTTAATTAAGAAATAATTTTTAAAAGCAATAAATTTAAGAAATATGATGATCATCTCATTAATCAATGAAAAGTTTTGATTAATTATTTTGAGGTCATTATTAAAATTAAATTAGTATTTTTTTTTGAATTTTGAAGTTTCAACTATTTTTAATTAATTTTTAAAAAGAAGAAAATCCCTAATATCTTACTTAACCCAATCAAAGGAAAGATTGACTGACCATCACATGGCATCACGCGTGAGTGGTTGGATGCCACATCAGATGAGCAAGAATGCGACAAGGATGCATAAATCGACAATCAATTGCGGATGGGATAATTGATCGATACACATGATCCTGGATCGAACCAGATCCATGATTTGTGTGATCCATATGATCTAAGTTCTATTGAGAAGATTAGATTGAGGGCAATGAAGAGGATGGAACACTATTCAAAGATTTTACAATTCTTATGAAAAAATTGAATGAAAAACTTCATTTTAGGCTTGATTTTCTATCTTACTAGAAATCACTCAAAATGTGTGGGATTTAAAATATAAAAAATGCATGGTAAAATTCCTAAAATCAAGCAAAAACTATCACAAATAAAAAGAACCTAAGGCATATGTTCTTGAAAATTACATGAGAATGATTTAGCAAGATGATCCAATGCGCCTTAGTACAAGAAGAAGCTTCGAAATGGGTTTGAGCTCTTTCTTCACTTCAAAATAATGCATCCACCAATGGTTGCTACTTCCTCACTAGAATCCACTTGATTTTGATGGCTTTTGCGCAAATATCAAGTGAGAATGGTTGATGGTTGGTTTGGAAGCTCTAAGAGAGTGAAATGAGTGTGTGAGGAAGAGTTTTTTCTCTATATTTTTTTTCTCCTTGCAATGGCTGAAAATCACCACATTCATAATGATTTTTGGCTCCAAATGGGTGTCCTTGGCTTCGGGTGGTTAGGATTCTCCTTAGGTGGGTTAATTTGGTTGCCAAGGCAAGGAAGATGGTTGCTATGATGGACAAGTGGGTGTCCTAGCAAAGAAAAGTGTAGGTCCTTCATGCCAAGTGTTCCAATGGGGAGGGGAGGTGATTTCACCTCACCATGAGTCATTGACCCAACAACCTTGGGGTTGTACAATGTCCTTGGAGCCTAGTGGAATAATTGATGAGTGCCAAGTGGCCAAGGAAAAGAAATGACCATTTACATAGGTGTTTTTCTTATGTGATGCCCTTAGCAAGGGTAGTGGTCATTTAGCATTGAATTTGATTTTGGCATATTTGAAATGAGTCAAAAGTGAGTTGGACCAAATTTCATGTCATTTGGAGTTCATTTGTTGTTATAATTTGACCCATTTGGGTCAAATTGGGTCAAAATGTTAGTTAACCAATTGGTCAAATTAGGTCAAACCAAGGGTTATGTCAAGTTCATAACTATTTGGAGAGATTGTGGTTTGGTTTAATGGATTTAATTTGGTTTAGTCTAATTTGACCCCTTATGTCAATTTGGGTCAACTAGTGTCAAGAGGGCCAATGTGCAGTTTGGCTCAATTGAAGGTCAAGTCAAGTTTAAATGTTGATTTTGGGTTAATTTAAATCATTCAATGGATTTGGCTTAGGTTGTAATTTGGCTAGTTTGGGTTCATATAGGCTAAAGGGTTGACTTGGTCAACCGCTAGTTGACTTTTGACCCAATTTATATCAATTGATCATCTGGGTGATCAACAATCATGACATGAACTTTGGATTGGCTTAATTCACTTTGATTTGGATTGAATTGGATTTTGGTTCATGTAGGTCAAATTGGCCTCTTTGGGTCAAGTGAACCAATATTTAGTTATTGATTTAGTTGAGTTTATATATAGATTTGAGATTGATATATAAATTCAATTGCAATGGGTTTGATTCAAATGAGTTTTGGTTCATTTGAATATTTCAAGTCAAATAGGTTGGGTTTTGACTTGGGTTAATTTTGGTTTGAGGATGATAGGTTTCATTTATATTTGGATAGATTGAAGGAATGATTGATTCAAGAGAAAATCCATTGATTTTGGCTTGATTTAGATGGGTTTTCCAAGTTCAAGGAAATGGATTAAAGGGTTTAAATTGGTTTTGATTTGATTTTGATTTATTTTGGCTATTTGAATTTATATTTCATTTATATTTGAGAAAATAATTGAAGGTACAATTGATTTATAAGAAAATCAATTGAGTTTGGATTGAATTGGATGGAATATTGGCTATGTTCATGTTGATTAAAAGGCTTATGAAGGATTTCAAGTGATGATATCTTGGGTTTCAATCATTTGAATTGAGTTTGGACTTGATTTGGATTTGAAATTGAGTTTGAGGTTTGGTTGAAATTTGGATTTGAATTGAATTTAAGAAGGTATATGGATTGGGTTCTATGTGGTAGTGATTTTCTAGGTCCCTAGGACATGGCATAATCCTATGATTAACCCTTCTAAGTCTCTAGCATTAGGTCAAGTGTTCATATAATCTCTAGAATGGTCTTATGACTAAAGAAACCTTAGTGTCCAGAAGGTTCCTAGGTCTAAGAAAAAGATGTTGAGAACTTACTCCAAAAGTGAGGTCAAGTGTGTTACTTGATGAAATCAAAAGAAGAAATATTGAATCTTAATTTGTTCTCAGTTAAAAAAAAAACCAATAACCCTAAACCATAAATTAAAACATGAACCGTAAACCTAAAACTAAACCCTAAACCCTAAACCCTAAACCCTAAAATCCCTAATCTCTAAATCCTAAATCTTAATCCCTAAACCCTAAACCCTAATCCCAAAAACCCTAAACCCTAAACCCTAACCCTAAAACCTAAAACCGAAAACCTAAACCATAAAACTTAAACCCTAAACCCTAAACCCCAAACCATAAACCCCAAAACTAAACCTTAAACCTCAACCCTAAACCCTAAACTTAAAATAAAATAAACCTAAAATAAACTAAAAATAAAAATGAACTAAACTAAAAAAATAAAACCTTAACTTAAACCCACTCCACCGAGCCTCGACCTCATGCTCTAGTGATTCTCCTTTTCCCTCTCATTTTCTACTTTCTAGTCAATGCTTGTTGGCTGTTTGGCGTGATTCTCACTAGATTCCTTCTGGAATCAATGGTTGTGGTCGCTTTCTTAATTTACTTGGAGTGACATCGTGGCTTGGCATCTTCCCTAATGATTCTATGGGGGAAACCGATGGATCCAATGGATCCTACTAGGGCATCAACTACCTTGCTTCTGTTTCAAAATCATTCAAAGACATCCTCACCGGTAAGGATATTTATTCGTGAGTCCTGGAACTTGTTTTGACTTCTTTTAGAGGCATGCCTATGGTTATGTGCTCGATCTGATTATGGAAAAGCTTGTTAAGCTATTTGAATTTACTTTGGTTGGAAAGTTTATGCTTCATAGGCTGGAAAACTTTCGCTCTTCTTTCATAGTCTAAAAATATTGGGTGCTTTTACGATTGGTTTAATTGATCCCCGCAATATTTTGATTCAGTTAATGAATGCTTTGGATTACTCACATGTTTTTACTCGTCATTCTTATTTTCTTTTCAATTGCCAAATGAGGTTGCCAAAATGGATTCCACTCTTTGTTATTAGGGACCCAATCATTCCAGTTTGGATTTCTTTTCCCAATATGTGAATTCATTTCATCAATTCCTTTTTATTGTGGGTGCTTTATTTGGTCGGCTGTTGCAAATTGATCAAGCAATGGCTACGAAATCTCAACCTTTTGCTAGAAATCTTAAAATTACGGTTATATATGTAGAAAGTTGATTTTGAAAATTTTGCTATCTTTTATTCTCAATGTAAATTCCACGGCATGATAATTCTGAATGTTTCATTCTGCATCCTCACCTAAAAAAAAATTCTTATTAAGGAAACTATTGTTCCTAACCCTAGGCCAACCAATGTTAAATATCAAAAAGTTAATTAAAAAAAAAGGATTCATTGAATGTTCCTAATAAGGCTATTTTACCACTTATTTCTTCTATGAAATTGAAGGTTTCTAATGTGAAAAATAATAATTTCTCTAAACTTTTGGATGATGATTCTTTTTCCTCTGAGTTGATCCCCACATCCTTACCAATTTTGATTGATGAAAATAAAGCTTTACTTGAAAATATTAATGAGGATATCAATGTTATGCATCATTAGAATTCAATGGAGAATATGGCTTTGGTTTCTCATGATATTCAGTTTGAAAACCTGACTTTACTTTTAGTTCAGATGATTTAAATTCTCAAAAGATTTAGTTTTGTCTAATAATTTGGGTATTGAAGAAGAAGGGATTGATGTTCACACTTGCCTTCTTAATAAATCTATTTCGCTCCCTCGCTTACACGATGCTCATTTGCCTTTAATAAATTCTAATGGCGGAAGAAGGAGAACTCACTTCTATTCAGAGACTTCCACTAAATCTATGACAAATGTTGCTAAATCCTTCTCAATGATGATTCTATGGGAAAAGGAAATGGTTTCAAAAGTTATCATGCAAAAAAAAAATGTTAAAAACTTCCTCCCAAATTGTCCAAAACACTAGATCTATTGCTCTCCTCTCCTTAATTAACTTTCTTAACCCCTTTTTTTACTTATGTTTAATTTTTTATTTGAATGTTAGAGGGATGGTACCTCTCTATTCATAATTGTTAGAAACCTTTGTTAGATTTATAATATTTCTTTACTTATTATTTTGGAGCCTCTTATTCATGCAAACAAAATTAACCATTTTGCTATAATGATCTTTCAAATTTTTCTCGATGTTTAATAAAACTTGGTGTTTTTGGAAAAATTTTGTGGAGGCTTCTATTCTTGATGATTTTAAACAAGTTGTCAATGCTCAAATATCTTATGGTGACTATTGTGTTTTGGGCTCTTTTGTCTATGCATCTTGTAATAGATCTGGTAGAAATCTTCTTTGGGAAAATTTGAGGAATTTTGCTACCTTTGTCAATAAACCTTGGTTTGTTGGTGGCATTTCAACACTATTTTATTCTCTTTCTAATGAAGTGGTTGCTCTCCTTAATATTCATTCCATGGAAGAATTTTCCAATATGATCCTTGATTGCAATTTGATTGATATTGGCTTTAAGGGTTCAAATTTTACTGGCAAAACTCTAGAATTTTGGCAAAGGTTGGACCAGATTCTTTTAATACTCATTGGATTACTCAATGGCCTATTACTTCTATCGATCATTTAAGTAGAACCTTATTGGATCATGCTCCTCTTTGGTTTCTATTAAAGATAACTCTAATAGATTAAAAATTTCTCATTTTAGATTTCAGAACATGTGGATTCAAAGATATTGATTTCTTTAATATTGGCTAACAATTGGAAAGCTCCCTTACATCCTAACAATTTGATTATGGGGATGAATAGATTTTGGTTTAAGCTTAAAAACTTAAACAAAATTTGTGTGGAACAAGCATTGTTTTAAAATCCTTTTTACTAATATCAAAGAAATAGAAAATTTGGTTTGTGATCTTGAAGTATCTATTATGTCTGATCCTACTAAGATTAAGGACTTGATTGAGGTGAAAGATAAACTTCTTAATTTTCAAAATATGGAAGAGACTTATTGGTGCCAAAAAGCTACTAGTAAACATATTGCAGATGGTGATAGAAATACTAGATATTTCCATGCTTTAGTTAATAAAAAGAGAGCTTTAAATAATATTCAAAAAATTAAAGATGATAATGGAGAATGGATTATGGAGAATAATGATATTAAGGATTCAACCATTAATTACTTTAGAAATATGCTTAATAAGATTTGCTCTTATGAAGCTATTTCTAAATCGCACTTGATTCCTTCTATTATAAACAATAATGATAATGATTTACTTACTATTGTACCAAATGAAGAGGAAATTTTTTAAAGTTCTTAATAGCATGAACATAAATTCTATTGTTGGTCTGGGGTTTCACTACCCAATTTTTTCAAAAATGCTAGTTTATTATTAAAAATGATTTGGTTGAGGCTATGGTTGATTTTTTTAATGGTAATCCTTTTCCTAGATATTTTTCTTGCACTTCTATTGTTCTCATACCTAAGAAAGATAATCAGAACTATTGGAGTTATTTTAGACCTATTAGTCTTTGCACCTTCTTCAATAAGCTGATTTCCAAAATTCTAACCAACAGGCTTAGCCCTTACTTCATAGGATTATCTCTAAACCAAACTAGTTTTGTTAGAGGTAGATCTATTTTGATAATATTACTTTCTTAAGAATTAATTCATGATTTTGATGCTAAGACTAGAGGTGGAAACATTATGTTCAAATTAGATATTACCAAAGCTTTTGACAATATCTCTTGGGATTTCCTTATCCATATTCTAATTTATTTTTTTCTGATAAATTTATCTTTCTTATTAAAAATTGTATTAAAAATGCCTAGTTTTCTATTTTTTCTTAATGGGGAAGCCTTGGGCTTCTTTCCTTCTTCCCATGGCCTAAGATAAGGGGATCCTCTATCTCCTACCTTATTTATTATTGTTGTTGAGTACTTATCTAGGAGCATCAATGATCTATTCTTAAACAATCCTAGTATGCATTACAAAACTGTTCTTCCTATTTCATTTAAGCTTTGCAAATGATTTCATTATTTTATGCAATGCTTCTATTCATCATATCAAGAATCTCAAGATTTTTTAAATAAATTTGGTTGAGAAGTGGTATATCTATCAATGAAAATAAAAGCTATTTTATTACTTCTTCAAGCATCTCCAATAATAAAATTAATCAAATTATATAACTTTAAACATCAACACCTTCCTCTTAAGTACTTGGTGCTCCTCTTTTTAAATGTCAGAAATGATCCCATCTTTTTTATGAGTTAATTCAAAAAATTTTAAATAAAATTTCTATTTAGGAATTTCATTTACTTTCCTAAAAGCACTCTCAATTCAATGTTGCTTTATTTGATTCAAACTATTATCCCACTAATGCTACTCTTATCAGAATTGATCACTTGTTTAATAAATTTTTTTGGGGATCCAATAATTCTACTAAAAGAATGCATTGGACTTCCTGCCATAAATGTTGTGGTCCTTTGGGGAAGGTGGCCTCTGTTGCAAACCGATTCATGAAGCTATTAATGCCTTCTCTCATAAGCTCGTGGAATTTAGAAAGAATGATAGCCTTTGAGCTAATTTTATGATGAAAAACTATTTCCAAGGTAAACACCCTCTTATTTGTGCTTATAAATTTCGTGACTCTCCAGTTTGGAAAAGGCTTTGCTCCATTAAATGGGTTGCTGAACCCTTAATATGTTGGGGTATTCATTCTGGTTCTTCTTTCTTTTGGCAAGACAATTGGATTGGCAATGGCTCTATTGACTCTCTTTATCTACCCACTCTACTATATCATCAAAGTTAACTTTTTCTGCATAAGAACACTTGGAATGAAAATAAACTTGAGAATTATATCCCTATTTCTCTTTAGATAACTTTAGAAATATCTTATTTTCTCTAACAAACCTAACCAAATTCTCTTTAAGCTTTCTTACAATGGTGATTTTGTTCTTAAAGAGGTTTGAATTTTATTAGAGATAAACAAAACTCCTCAAATGTTTTCATTAAACTTTGGAACAATATCATTCCCATTTCTTATTTGGTTTTAGCTTGGAGGATTTTGAATAACTTTATTCTTGTGGACTTTTGCTCGAATAAAGGGTTTTATTTGCCTTCAAAGTGCTATCATATTGAAAATGTTAATCATGTTATTGTCAATGGTGCTATTTCTTCTAAATTATGGTTATGGTAAGATGATTTATTTAATACCAACTACTTTCATCTCTTTCCATATATCAACTTCTTGAAGTCTATTTCCAAAAAATTGTGAAAGGTCATATCAAAGTTCTAGTTGATATTACCCTTATCTGGTTCATTTGGATGGATATAAATGATGCTAAATATCATGGTATTCCAATGAGCCATAAAAGGATCCTAGCAAGAACCAAAGAAAAAAATTCAAGCTCTATTTAATGCAAATCTTATTAGTAACATTCATTTCACAGGTTATAAATTTGTGGCTAAAAAAATTGGGTATCATTCCCGATGTTGACTCTTATAAAAGAGATCAAAACCCAAAGAAAATTTGATTAAAGTGAATTGATGGTTCTATTGCTTCCAATAAATATGGTTGTGGTATATAGGAATTCTAAAGGTACTACCATTTGTGCTTTTTATGTTCTCTAAACAAAAAAAGGATTTATTGATTTATTTGAATAAAGGTTTCTCAACATTTGATTTAAGTTGATATTCTTTAAACTCTAATATTATTTTTTTTTTATCTCTTTTAAAATTATAAAATTTTCCATATCCTTTGTGAAGGTAATGCTTGTGTTGATTTCTTGACTACTAAAACTTAACATTTTAACTTTTATTTGACAATCAAAATTTGCCTAAACTTTTAAGGGTTTGGTCAACTTGGATAACAATGGATTACCTAATTACCTTATAATTTTTTGGCTTGGTTTTTTTGTTGGTTTTGATGAGCCATTACTTTTGGTTCCCTTTGTTAAACCTTCTTGTGGCCATTTTCTTATTTTCATTCTTGGGCCTATGGGTTTTGTTTTTGAGCTCTTGCTTTTGGGTTGGCCTGGTGGTTAATATGTGATGGTTCCTATTTTATCTATCTAGGTTGTTTTGGTTTTTTCAGTATGGTGGATGATGTTTGCCTGGTTGGATGATTATTATTGCTTGGTTATTTTTGGTGACCTTCATTTCAGTGGTGGCTTTGCCTACTATTTTCTTTTATGTGATTTTCCATATCTCTAAGCTGTTTGCTTCCTTAACTGAGTTGGATTTTCTACTCATGGTGTTGGTATGTGGTTTGTTGGTGGCTTGGTCGGTTGGGTTGGTTGGTTGGGTGTCGGTTGGTTTTATCTATTGGTGGTAGATTGAGAGGATGTTGGTGGTCTAATTTTGGATTTGATTTGTCAAGGTGGAGGTTACTTTTGACTTATTTCTTCTTTTGTGGTTTTTGGTGGTCGCTTTTTGCTTGTTTGTTTGTTTCTTTTGGTTATGGTTGCCTCTTCATGTAATGGTCTTCCTCTATGCTTTTGTTTTTTTTGTTATTTTGGGTTGGCTAGTTGATGGCTATTTAGTGGATGTTGTTTTTCTTTAGGATTTGAAGACTTGGTTTGGTGTATTGGTGCCTAACTTGGCTATGGTTATGATGCTTGCACTCATTGATATTTATGCTCCTTTTTGCTGTTGTCTTTGGTGGTGTTCCTATTGTATTGTTGCTACTCCTGATGGATAGCTTTTAGTCAGTCTTATCGATCTTTGCTCTATTTTGTTTATGGCTGGCTATTCACCTCACCTGGATCAAAATTTGCTACTTTGGTTGGGTTTGGTGGATGTTGTTGTTTGCTTCTACCCTTTTCCTGGTTATCTTGGTGGTTTTGGCATGATGGATGCTATTGGTCTTTTCACTAATTTGGATTTTCTCCTACTATGGTGGTTGGCTGGGAGGCTATGTTGGCTGGCTGGTTTGGTTGGATGGGTGGCTATTTTGGCCTTTGTTTCCAGCTTTATTGGTGACATGCTGGTTGGCCTGCTCAAATTATGGTTCTCTTCTCTTGGCTGCTGATGCTTTCCTTTTCTGGTTTGGGTGACAACCTTGCTGCCTTTCCTGTTTGCTTGTGGAGGACATGAGCTCTTGTGTTTTACTTTTTGGTCTTGGTTTCTTCTAGTTTGTGTTGTTAAGGTCATGATGCTTGCTCCCTTTGATGTTACTATTTTTCTTTCGTGATGGCTTTGGTGGTGTTCCCACTATAATGTTGTTGTCCCTGATGGTTGGTTGATTTTCTAGCTTATTGGGCTTATTTGTTTTGGTGGCTTTATGGTTGGCTATTATGTCTACTGCTTGGAGAAGTTTGCAGCTTTGCAGGATGATGGGCTATAAGAGGTATCCTGGCAATGATTGACTTGATGTTTCCCTCTCTATCTTCTTTTGGCTGGTTGCACTATATGTAATTGTAACCCTTATTCGGAAGTTTGGATGCTTACATATAGTGTTGCTCCTTGAGATGATTGTAACTAAGCCTGAGCCTTTTCTTTACTTTGCTCCTTTTCCTTGCTCATACTCTTTATGCTTGCTTAATTGTACTCATCCTTTCATTAGTATGTTGTAGATTTCTTTTATTGGTTGGGAGAATCTGGTGGATCTTCGGTATCAAAAGGACCTAGTGGATGTTGCTATGCATTGATCACATATTTGTGAGGTTTTTTGCTTTTGTTATTTTTTTTCTTATATTATTGTAATAGTTGGGGGTTTATCTCTTTAGACTTATTGTTGCTCTTTGAGCATTAGTTTAGAGATTTACCTCCTAGATGACTTTGTACTTTTCTTTATGGCAATAAAATTCTCTAATTTCCCTAAAAAACCTAAACCCTAAAACCTAAACCTAAACTAAATAAAACATAAAAATAAAATAAATAAAAAATACCAAAACATAAATAAAATAAAAAATATAATAAATTAAAACTAAAACCTAAACCTAAACCTAAAAAAATTTAAATAAAAAATAAAAGCTAAACTATAATAAAATAAATAAAAACCTAAACTAAATTAACCTAAATAAAATAAAAACTAAACTTAAAATAAAAATAAAATAAACCTAAAATAAAATAAAAACTAAATAAAAACCTAAACCTAAAAAAAATAAAACCTAAACCCTAAACTAAAAAAAAACCTAAACCTAAAATAAAAATAAAATAAACCTAAACATAAACTAAAATAAAAAAAACCTAAACCTAAACCTAAACCTAAACCTAAACCTAAACTAAATAAAATAAAATAAACTAAAAATAAATGAAAACCTAAAATAAAAGATAAAATCTAAAAATAAACCTAAAATAAAATCCTAAAACCTAAACCTAAAAAAATAAAATAAAACCTAAACCTAAAATAAAAAATAAACCTAAACCTAAAAAAAAACTAAACTAAAAATATACATAAACCTAAACCTAAACCTAAAAATAAACCAAAATAAAAAAAAAACCTAAACTAAAATAAATAAACTAAACTAAATAAAACAAAATAAATAAAATATAAATTAAAAATAAATTAAATTAAAATGAATTTTAAATAAACTAAATAAACCTAAACCTACCAATTTGTTTAATTTTAAAAAATAAAAAATAAAAAATAAAAATGAAAAATAAAAACCCCAACCCCTAACCCTAAATTCTAAAACTAACCCAAAATCATAAACTCTAAATCTATTACCTGAAACCCAAAACCTTGAAACCATAAACACAAAACCTTGAAAACCCTAAACCCTAAACCCTAAACCCTAAACCCTAAAATATAAACCTTAAAAACCTAAACCCTAAACTCTAAAAACCTAACCCCTAAATCCTAAACCCTAAACCCTCAACTCTAAACCCTAAACTAACCTAAACCCTAAAATCCTAAACCCTAAAGCCTAAACACTAAAGCCTAAATCCTAATCCTAAACCCTAAACCCTAAAAGCATAAACATAAAACCCTAAACCCTAAACCCTAAACCCTAAACCTAAACCCTAACCCTAAACCCTAAACCCAAACCCTAAACCTAAACCTAAAGTAACTAAATAAACTAGAAAATAAACCTAAACCCTAAAACCTAATAAACCTAAACCTAAACCCTAAGAATGGGCAGAACCTTGAGGGCAAGAACATCACTGTCAACCACTCGCCTAGATCTGGTGGAGGTGAAGGTGAGGTGATATCATGGTGGTGGGGATCTGAGGTGATGGTGGATATGGAGGTGGTGGTCGATGCTGGTGGTTATGGAAGGAGGAGCAGAGGTTACAACGTGGTGGTGGAGAGAGAGATTGGGGAAAGGATTGGATCCCGCTACTCAAGAGATCAGGGTGGTTCTGATGGGAACTAGAAAAATTAAAGAACAGTCGATTAGATCTGCTACCTATGGAATTGTGTCTTTTCAGTAGAGACAACTCTAGTTATTTAGGGCTTTTCATTTGCTCAATGTGTGCTCATTTTTTATCTATGTCACTTATGTCTTAGAAAACTTGGTGTGTTACTTGGTTGATGAAATCGAAAAGAAGAAATGTTGAATCTAAATTTGTTCTCTATTTAAAAAAAACTAAAAACCCACAACTCTAAACTAAAACCTTTACCCTAAACCCAAAACTTAAACACTAAACACTAAATCCTAAACCCTAAAAACCTTAAACCCTAAACCCTAAACCCAAAACCCTAAAACGCTAAACCCTAAACCCAAAAGCCTAAATCCTAAACCCTAAACCTTAAACCCTAAACCCCAAACTCTAAACCCCAAACCCTAAAAAGCTAAAAACCTAAACCTAAACTAATTAAAACCCAAAAAAAAGGCTAAACCAAAATAAAATAAAACTAAAACCTAAACCTAAACCTAACCTAAAAATGAAAATAGATTAAAAAGTATGAACTAAACTAAAATAAAATAAATAAAAACCTAAACTAAACTAAAAAATAAAAAACATAAATAAAATAAAACTAAACCTAAAATAAAATAAAATAAACATAAAATAAGATAAAATAAAAAATAAATAAAAATCTAAACCTAAAAAATAAACCTAAAATAAAACCTAAAAATAAATAAAAATAAACCTAAACCCTAAACTAAAAAAAAAAAACCTAAACCTAAAATAAAAATAAAATAAACCTAAACCTAAACTAAAATAAAACCAAAATAAATACAACCAAAACCTAAACCTAAAATAAACTAAACCTAAACCTAAACCTAAACTAAATAAAATAAATAAACTAAACTAAATGAAACCTAAACTAAAAAAAATAAAACCTAAAATAAACCTAAAATAAAACCTAAACCTAAAACTAAAAAAAATAAAATAAGAACCTAAACCTAAACCTAAAAGTAAAAAAAATAAAACCTAAACCTAAAAAAATTAAATAAAAATAAAACTAAACTAAAAAAAATAAACCTAAACCTAAACCAAACATAGAAAATAAACTAAAATAAAAACCTAAACTAAAATAAATAAATCAAAAATAAACAAACTAAACTAAGTAAAAATAAAAATTAAACCTAAATAAAAATAAAAAATAAAATAAACTAAAATAAATTAAAAATAAAATAAATAAACATAAACCTATTGGTTCACTTAATTTAAGAAAAAACCATAAACCCTAAATCCTTAATGCCAAACCCTAAACTCTAAACCATAAACCTACAACACGTAACCCTAAACACTAATCCCTAAACCCTAAAATACTCTGAACCCTAAACCCTAAAAGCATAAACCCTAAACCCTAAACTGTAAACCCTAAACCTTAAACCCAAACCCTAAACCCTAAACCTAAACCTAAAGTAACTAAATAAATTAAAAAATAAACCTAAACCCTAAGAATGGGCAGAACTTTGACGGCAAGAACATCTCCATCAACCAAGCTCGCCTAGATCTCATGGAGATGAAGGCGAGCTTATTGTAGTGGTGGTGGGGATCTGGAGGTGTTGGTGGGTATGGAGGTGGTGGTCAGAGCAGTGGTAGTTATGGAGGAGAGAGGAATGACGGAGGTTATAGCCGTGGTGGTGGCAGAGGGAGAGATCAGGGATATGATGGTGGATGCTGCTAATCGGGAGGGCATGGTTATTCTGATTGGAACTAGAGAAACTGAAGAACAACCAATCTGATCTACTGCTTGTGGAATTATGTCTTCACATTTGAGACATTTCTAGTTATCCTGGGTTTTTGATTTGCTCTATGGATGCTCATTTTTTCTATGTCACTTGTCGCTAAAAACATGGTGTTACTTGGTTGATGAAATCAAGAAGAAATGTTGACTTTGAATTTGTTCTCTATTAAAATAAAATAAAAAACAATAAACCATAAACCCTAAACCCTAAAACCTAAACTCTAAACCCTAAACCTAAACCCTAAACCCCAAACCCTAAATCTAAACCTAAACCCTAAATCATAAAACCTAAACCATAAACCAACTAAACCTAAACCTAAACTAAACCCTATGCCATAAACCTAAAACACTACAACCTAAACTAAACACTAAAACCCTAAATGATAAACTAAACTAAACCCTAAAACCCTAAACCCAAACCCTAAACCTAAACCCTAAAACCTAAACCCTAAACCCTAAACACTAAACCTAAACCTATACCTAAACCCTAAACTAAACCTAAAGGTTAAACCTAAACCCTAAAACCTAAAAATAAAACCTAAACTAAATAAAACAAAAAAAATAAAATAAATAAAGAAACCTAAACCTAAATAAAATTAAAAAATATAAAAAAAACCTAAACTAAAACCTAAACCTAAACCTAAACATAAACCTAAGCCTAAGCCAAAAAATAAAATAAAATAAAAAATAAAATCTAAACTAAAATAAAATAAAAAAAAAGCTAAACTAAAAAAAAAATAAAATGAACTAAAAGAAAAAACCTAAACAAAATAAAATCTAAATAAATAAAATAAAATAAACCTAAAAAAATATATATAAAACTAAATAAAACCTAAATACTAAACCTAAAATAAACCCAAAAATAAAAAAAAAAAAACCTAAACCCTAAACAAAAAATAAAGCCTAATAAAATAAAAATAAAATAAACCTAAAAACTAAAATAAACTAAACTAAAATAAATAAAGCCTAAACCTAAACCTAAAAGAAACTAAACCTAAACCTAAACTTAAACTAAATAAAATAATACAAACTAAAAATAATGCTAAACCTAAACTAAAAAATAAAACCTAAAATAAAAACCTAAAACCTAAATCTAAAATAAATAACTTAAAGTAAAAAATAATATTAAATTAAGAAATAAACATAAACCTAAACTTAAACCTAAAATAAACTAAAATAAAAACCTAAACTAAAATAAATAAAATAAATATAAATAAATAAGTAAATAAATAAACCTAATTAAAATATAAATAAACTAAAAACTAAACTTATAAATTTAAATAAAGACCTAAACTAAACCCTAAAAAACTAAACTAAACCTAAACCTAAACCTAAATCTAAATCTAAACCCTAAACCTAAACCTAAAACCCTAAACTAATTCTAAATGCTAAAATAAACCTAAACCCTAAAACCCTAAACCCTAAACCTAAACCTAAAACCTAAAACCTAAACCTAAACTAAACTATAAAACTAAACCTAAAACCCTAAACCCTAAAACCTAAACTAACCCTAAACTAAACCTAAACCTAAACCCTAAAACTAAACCCTAAACCCTAAACCCTAAACTAAAACCTAAACTAAACCTAAACCTAAAACCCTAAAAAACCCTTAACCCTAAACTCTAAACCCTAAACCCTAAACCTAAAATAAAAAAACCTAAACACTAAACCCCAACCCCAAACCTAAACCCTAAACCCTAAACCTAAACCTAAAAAACCTAAAATAAACTAAACTAAATAAAACCTAAAAAAATAAAATAAATAAAGAAACCTAAATATAAATAAAATAAAATAAAAAATAAATAAAATAAAATAAACTAAAATCTAAACCTAAACCAAAACATAAACCTAAACCAAAGCCTAAAAAAAATAAAATAAATAAATAATAAAACTAAAATAAATAAATAAATAAAAATTTAAAACTAAACTAAAAAAAATAAATAAAAAATAAAAGTAAACTAAAAAAAATAAAATGAACTTAAAAAAATAAAAAATAAATAAAACCTAAAAAAAATAAAATTAAAATAAATTAGAAAAAAATAAAATATTAACTAAATAAAAACCTAAACCTAAACAATAAACCTAACAATAAAAAGTAAAAATAAATAGAAAATAAAACCTAAACCCTAAACCTAAAAATAAAATAAAATAAACCTAAACCTAAACTAAAATAAACTAAACTATAATAAATAAAACTTAAACCCAAACATAAAATAAACTAAACCTAAACTAAATAAAACAAAACAAACTAAAAATAAATCTAAACCTAAACTAAAAAATAAAACCTAAGATAAAAACCTAAAACCTAAACCTAAAAAAATAAAATAAAAACCTAAACCAAAACCTAAAAATTAAACATAAAACATAAACCTAAAAAATAAAATAAAAATAAAACTAAACTAAAAAATAAACCTAAACCTATATGTAAACAAAAAAATAAAATAAAAACCTAAACCTAAACCTACAAATAAAACATAAAACTTAAACCTAAAAAATAAAATAAAAATAAAACTAAACTAAAAAATAAACCTAAACCTATCTAAACCTAAAAAATAAACTAAAATAAAAACATAAACTAAAATAAATAAACTAAAATAAGTAAATTAAGTTAAATAAAAAATAAACCTAAATAAAAATGTAAAATAAACTAAGTAAACCTAAACCTATCAGTTTACTTAATTTAAAAAAAAACCCAAAATCCTAAACACTAAACCCTAAAAAACACTAAACCTTAAATCCTTAACCCTAAGCTAACCCCAAACCCTAAACCCTAAACCCTAAGCCCTAAACCCTAAACCGTAAACCCTAAATCTTAAACCCTAAACACTAAACCCTAAACCTTAAAACTAACCCTAAACCCTAAACCCTAAATAAAATATATAAATAAAAATTTAAAAATAAAACCCTAACCCTAAAATTCTTAAACCCTATACCCTAAACTAAATAAAACCCTAAACCATAAACTATACCCTAAACCTAAACCCTAAACCCTAAACCCTAAACCCTAAATAAAAATAAACCCTAAACCCTAACCATAAACTAAACCCTAAAACTTAAAACCTAAATAAAACTAAATAAACCTAAAAATAAAATAAATAAAAACCTAAACCTAAATAAAATAAATTAAAATTAAAATAAAACTAAACTAAAATAAACCTAAACTAAAATAAAATAAAATAAAAAAAAAAAAAAAAAAAAATAAAAAACTAAACTAAATAAAATAAACAAAACCTAAACTAAACTAAAACTAAAATAAACCTAAAAAATAAAAAATCTAAATAAAATAAAACTAAATCTAAAATTAAAAAATATAATAACCTAAAAAATAAAATAAAATAAATACTAAATATAAACCAAAACCTAAAAAAATAAACCTAAAATAAATAAAATAAAACCTAAACCATAAACTAAAAAAACCAAACCTAAAATAAACAAAATAAAATATGCCTAAACCTAAACAAAAATAAGCTAAACTAAAATAAATAAAACCTAAACCTATAAATAAACTAACCTAATAACTAAATAAAAAACAAACTAAAATAAACCTAAACCTAAACTAAAAAATAAAAAATAATCCTAAAATAAAAACCTAAACCTAAACCTAAAAAATAAAATAAAAACCTAAACCTAAACCTAAAACTAAAAAAAATAAAACATACCTAAAAATAAAATAAAATAAAAAATAAAATTAAACATAAACCTAAACCTAAACCAAAAAAATAAATAAAAAATAAAAACCTAAACTAAAATAAATAAACCTAAATAAATAATAAACTAAATAAAAAATAAAGAAAATAAAAATAAAAAATAAACCTAAACCTACTAAAAATAAACCTAAAAAAAAAAAAACCCTAAATAAATAAACCCTAAACCTAACCTAAACTAAACTAAAATAAACCTAAAACCTAAAAGCTAAAAAACCTAAACCTAAAATAAATAAAACCTAAAATAAATAAATAAAATACATAAATAAATATAAATAAATAAAATAAAATAAAATAATAATAAAATAAAACCTAAATAACCCTAAACCTAAACCTAACCCTAAACCTAAACCTAAACCTAAACCTAAAATGAAAATAAAATAAAAAACAAAAATTAAAATAAAATAAATTAAATAATAACCTAAACTAAATTAAAAAAATAACAAACCTAAATAAAATAAAAACTAAACCCAAAATCCTGAACACTAAACCCTAAACCCAAAATCCTAAAACCTACAACCCTAAACCCTAAACCCTAAAACCCTAACCTAAACCTAAACCTAAAACCTAAAAAAAAAACCAAAACTAAACTAAATAAACCTAAATAAAATAAAAAAAAACCTAAACCTAAATAAATAAAATAAAAATAAAATAAAACCTAAACTAAACCATAAACCTAAACCTAAAATAAATAATATAAAAATAAAACTAAACTAAATTAAAATAAATAAAATTCTAAGCCAACTAAAAATAAAATAAGCCTAAAATAAAAAACCAAAATAAAATAAAAAATTAAAAATAAACATAACAACTAAACCTAAAAATAAAAAAAATAAACCTAAACCATAAACTAAAAAAAAACCTAAACCTAAATAAATAAAATAAAATAAACATAACCCTACACTAAAATAAACTAAACTAAAATAAATAAAACCTAAACCGTTACCTAAAAAAAACTAAACCAAAACTCTAAACTATATAAGGTACAAAAAAAACTAAATATAAACCTAAACCTAAACTATAAAATAAAACCTAAAAATAAGCCTAAAATAAAACCTAAAACCTAAATATAAAATAATAAAATAAACCTAAACCTAAACCTAAAAAAATAAATTAAATAAAAAACCTAAACTAAAATAAATAAATAAAATGATAAACCTAAAATAAATAAAACAACTAAACAAAATAATGAAAAAAACCATAAAATAAAATAAAATAAACCTACTAGTTTTCTTAATTTTTTTAAAAAAAACCTAAACCCTAAAATAAAATCTTAAATCCTAAACCCTAAATCTCCAAACCCTAAACCCTACACTAAAACCTAAACCCTATCCTAATCACAGAGGCTAAAACTAAACCTAAATAAATAAAACCTAATAAAATAATAAAAAATACATAAAATAATATAAATAAAATATTATAAAATAAAACACCATCTAAACCTAAAATAAACCTAAACTAAAATGAAATAAAATAACCAAAACTAATAATATATAAAAATAAAAACTAAACTAAATTAACAAACCTAAATAAAATAAAAACCTAAAATAAAAATAAAATAAATAAAATAAAATAAATAAAAATAATTAAAAAACTAAAATAAAATAAATAAAATAAAAATAAAATAAAATAAAATAAAATAAAAAATATAATAAATAAAATAAACTAAATAAATCTAAAACCTACTGGTTTGCTTAATTTAAAAAGATATAATAAATAAAACTGACCCAAAAGACCACTGAAGTGACACAACCAAAACTGAAACCCTAAAATCCTGGACCCTAGGCCCTAAAACTTAACTAAAAGCAAAGCCCTAGGCCAACCCTAAATAAACACTAGGCCCTAGGCCAAACTGAGCCTAGGCCTGACCACTGAACACAGGCCACTTAAACAACCTGAGTCATAAACTGAGCCCTAAAGAGCCAAACCTAAACAAAAGACCTAAATAAATAAAATAAAACCTACCAAAATAAAGATAAAATAAATCATAAATCAACTAAACTGAGCCTGAAGCTAAACCTAAAGATAAAATATAAAAAATAAACTAAATTAATAAATAAGATTCTAAGCCACTAAATAAATAAACCTAAAATAAACTAAATATAATTAAAGAAATAAACATAAAACTAAACCTAAATAAATAAAATAAAAACAATACTAAAAAGGCATAACTAAAATACTAATAAAATAAAACTATATAAAAGACTAAAATATAAATAAAACCAACTAAAAAAAAACTTAAAATAAGCTAAAATAAAAGTTAAAACTTAACTAAAATAAATAAAACCAAAACCTAAACCTAAACCTAAAAAAAAAAAATAAACTAAACCTAAAATAAAATAAAATAAAACTACTAAAATGAACATAAACTAAACCTAAAATAAACTAAAATAAAGAACCTAACCTAAAATAAATACTTAAAATAAAACCTAAACTATAAAATAAAAACTTAAATAAAAATACAAAGAATTATAAGATAAAATAAAATAATCTAAAAACCTAACTATCAGTTTTCTTGATTTAAACCAACCATAAAAAGCCACAGATTGACCTAACAAACTCACCTACTGAAACTAGTGACCCAGGCACATACCCTAAATAAAAAAATGTAAACTGAGCTAAAGACCTAGGCCACAAAACAGATCCTGACTTACACTATTTATACCCTGAGCCTAAAACTGAAGAGGCCACAAACCCTAAAAGGCCACATGACACTAGGCAAGCCTAAACTGACACTGAGCCACCCCAGCAACCCCCAGGCCCTGAGCTACCCTAGGCCACCCAACCTACACAAACTAAAATAAACAAACCTAATATATATAATAAATCTAAACCTAAATAAATATAAAACCTAAACTAACCTAAACAAACTGACCCTACATAAACCTAACATAAACCTAAAATAAGATAAGAAAAATAACTAAGATAAAATAAAAATAAAACCTAAACTAAATTAAACAAAATCCTAAAATAAAACCTAAACATAAAAAAATAAAATAAAAACCTAAACTTAAAATAAATATAAAATAAATAAAATAAA
Organism: Cymbidium sinense; assembly: GCA_021442155.1. Lineage (NCBI taxonomy): Eukaryota > Viridiplantae > Streptophyta > Magnoliopsida > Asparagales > Orchidaceae > Cymbidium > Cymbidium sinense. Next base: position 106,421,358 of record CM038218.1, read on the forward strand.
ACCTAAACCCTAAACTAAAAGACCTACCAAAAACTAAAATAAATAAAAAAAAATAAACTAAACTAACCCAAGATCTGATCATCTGCTTAGGTATGTCTTTTATCGTAGAGATGATTCTAGTTATCTAAGGCTTTTGATTTTCCCTATGTGTGCTCAATTTTTATCTATGTCGTTGCTTGTGTTATAGAAAACTTGGTGTGTTACTTGGTTGATGAAATCGAAAAGAAGAAATGTTGAATCTAAATTTGTTCTCTATTAAAAAAAATGAAAATCATAAACCCTAAACTAAAACCTGAACCCTAAACCTAAAACCTAAACCCTAAACCTACACCCCTAAACCCTATAAACCCTAACTAAGCCACACAAACCCCCAAACCCAAAACTAGAAACAAAAGAAAAACCTAAACCCTAAAACTAAATCCTAAACCTCACCATAAACCCCAAACCTAACCAACCAAACCCTAAACCCTAAACCCTAAACCACAAACCAAACTAAACCCTAAATAACCTTAAACATAAACCCAAACCACAAAAAGATAAAACCTAAAAAAAAATAAAATAAAATAAATAAAATAAAAACATACAAAATATGTAAAATAAATAAAATAAATAACTAAAACTTAAAACCTAAACTTAAACCTAAAACTAAAGAAATAAAATAAAAAAAAATAAAACTAAAATAAAGATAAAATAAATAAAATGATTAAAAAACTAAATAAGATAAAACTAAACCTAAAATAAAATAAAATAAACTAAATAAAATAAAACAAATAAAAAATAAAATAATTAAAATAATACAAACCCTAAACTAAAAAAAAAAACTAAAAATAAAATAAAAAATAAAAAAAAACTTAAATAAACTAAAAGATAAAATAAATAAAACCTAAACCTAAAATAAACTAAACTAAACCTAAAATAAATAAAATAAATAAATAAACCTAAATTAACAAAGAAAAAGCTAAAATAAACCTAATAAAATACTAAAACTAAACTAAGAAAATAAAATAAAACCTAAAACTAAATAAAATAAAAAAAATAAAACCTAAAACCTAAATAAAATAAAAATAAAACTAAACTAAAGATAAACCTAAAACTAAACCTAAAATAAAAAAAAATAAAATAAAATAAACTAAACTATAAATAAACCTAAAAACTAAAAAAACCTAAAATAAAATAAAAAACTAAACTAAAATAAATACTTAAAATATAAATAAATTAAATAAAATAAAAAAAAACCTAAAATAAAAAATGGGAAAATAAACTAAATAAATAAACCTACCGGTTTACATAATTTAAAAAAAATAAAATAATAGAAATAATAAAACCTTTGCCTAATCCTAACTAAACCTAAAACTAAATGTTCCCTAAACCTAAACCTAAACCCCAACCCTAAACCCTGACCACAAAACCACTGACCCTAAATCCCAAAGCTAAACCCAAACCACCTAAACCCAAACCCCAAACCTATGCAAAATAAAAAAGATTTCAACTATAAATGATTAGCCTGAATTTCTCTAATATAGATAAAAATTTTATGAGGTTTATATGTCATAGTAAACTGCCTATCTCAAGTTTCATAGAGATCTTTAGGGTAGCTTTCTATTAAATTGGACAAAATGAAGAAGAATCAACTTAAGTTCAGACACTAAATGTCCATTTGTGACAATCCTCTTCTATGGCTGAGATAGCCTATCTTAATAGAACTCATCTAATCGATATTGTCTTCTCTCTGCTCTTTCAATTTAGCAGATATGTGAGGAGCTAAATCTATATGCTTTAAAAGCTCTTTAGTAGGATTTCAATGCTTTGAGCGTGCTCGAGATGTTGGTGAATTAGGGAGACTTGATGTGAAGTATTATTTATGAATGAGATTTTTTACAATAGTGATTGTATCGACAAAATCTCTTGATAGTAGTGTGCATAACTACAATAATTCAAACTCAATATCTCTTAGGGATTTCCAAAACTATAGCTCTCCTACTTTGAGACTCAACGTGACAACATAATGTAACAAATAATTCAATTAAAAATAAAAACAAGAAAGCCCAAGTAAAACTCTTAAGTCAATGCTTAGAAAGAGGCAGCTAGTGTTGTGAGAGATTTAGGACAGTCACAAATTTTTTACTGACATCTAAAATATGATTTAAGAGAGATTTTGGATCCCAACATAGTATATATCATCTTTTCTATTTTTCTTTTATTGGTAGTAGTGTTACTTCATTTAGATGTATTCATTTGAATTTGATTTAATCATGGAAAGGATAATTCCTACATTTGATGACATTCTTTTAGGTGCAAGAATTTTTGATGTTATTTAAAATCTAAAGTTTGTTAAAAAGCCACATGCCAATTAATTTTATGTAGTGTATCTTTTAAGTTTAGTGCTCAAGTCGATCTAAACCTAAACAACATTAGCGTAATTATTCCCTAATTTTTGAAGACAATAAGAATACTTCAAATTTGTTCATGTACTAATTTATAATTTTGGTTTTTTGCTTTAGCAAGTAAAACTCTAAACAATTGATCTTTATGGGATAAATACAAGTATTTTTTTTAACAAAAATTTCATTTCAACCATGTAATAACTTGTTCTAATCCCAATCTTTTGGGCTCTCTATTTCTACTTAGTATATTTTTTTAGAAGTATGTTTTATAAATCCCAATCTTAAAAAGCTCACCAAACAAACCTAAAAACCCTAAAACTAACCTAAACCACTAAACTCTAAACCATACCTGACCCCACCACACACCATGACCCTAAACCCTAGGCCTACCCTAAACCCTGCACCCTAAACCCAAACCCTGAGCACTGGCTCTACCCAAACTGAGCCACTGCCAAAAGGCCCAGGCCCTTGTTAGCCCTGGGTGCCCTGGGCCCTGAGCCCTAGGCCACTGAGCCCTGGGCCCTGGGCCTAGGTTTAGGCCCTAAACCTAGGCCCTGGGCACTGAGTCACTGTGCCTGGGCCACTGACCCAGGCCTGGGTGTCAGGTGAGCCTGACTGAGCCACAAGGCCCTGAGTCCTGAGCCTGGGCCATGAACTTGGCCCTGACCCTGGGCCTGACTGGGCCTAGGCCCCTTAGATCCTGGGCCCTTGACACTGAGCCAGAGCCCTGAGCCACAATCCTAGAAACCTAATACTAAACTTGGGAAATAAAATGTAAAATAAAATCTATAAAGAAAAACTAAACCTAAAATAAATAAAATAATAAAATAAAATAAAAACTAAAACTTAAACCTAAACATAAACCTAAAAGATAAAATAATAATTAAAATAAAATAAAATAAATAAAACTTAAATTAAACTAAATAAAATAAATAAACTTAAGATTAAAAACCTAAAATAAAATGAAAACTAAAGTTAAAATAAAAATAAAATCAAATAAAAAAAAATAAAGCAAAAAATAAAACTAAAATAAAATCTAAAATAAATAAAATAAATAAACCTACTAAAAAAAAATCTAAACCTAAAATACAAATAAAATAAATATAAAAACTAAAATAAATAAAACCTAAACTAAACTAAAAACTTAAACCAAAATAAATAAATAAAATAAAATAAACTAAAATAAACCTAAAACTAAACTAAATAATACCACAAAATAAACCTAAAATAAAACTTAAAACCTAAACCTAAAAATAAAATAAACTTAAACCTAAAATAAAAAGTAAACCTAATACTAAAAAATAAAATAAAAATAAAACTCAACTAAAAATAAACCTAAACTAAACATAAACATAAAATAAACTAAAATAAAAAAACTAAACTAAAATAAATAAACCTAAAATAAATAAACTAAACTTAATAAAAATAAAAATAAACTTAAATAGAAATAAAAATGAAAGTAAACTAAAATAAATAAAAAATAAACAAATATATTAAAAAACAAAAACTATCGATTTATTTAATTTTTTTTTAAAAAACTTTAAACCCTAAACCCTAAACCTTAAACCCTAAACCCTAAAAGGATAAGCCCTAAAACCCAACCATAAGCTGACCATAAACCCTAACCAGACCCTAAACCTAGCGTAAAGTAACTAAATAAATTTAAAGTAAACTAAACCCTAAACCCTAAAACCTAATAAACCTAAACCTAAACCCTAAGTATGGGGAACCCTTGTGAAACATCACCATGCGAATCGGTCTAGATCTGGCGATGGAGGCGGTGGTTGTCATAGTGGTGGTGGGGATCTAGAGGTGCTGGTGGATATGGAGGTGGTTAGAGCAATGGAGGTTATAAAGTGGTAGAGAGAAATAGGGGTTATGATGATGGATCCCTCTATTTAAGAGGCCAGGGTGGTTCTGATGGGAATTAGAGAAACTAAAGAATGGTCAATCCGATCTGTTGCTTATGGAACTATGTCTTTATAATAGAGACAATTTTATCTATCTTGGATTTTTGATTTCCTCTATGCGTGCTCATTTTTTATCTATGTCATCACTTGTGTCTTCGAAAACATGGTGTGTTACTTGGTTGATGAAAATAAAAAGAAGAAATGTTGAATCTGAATTTGTCTTCTGTTAAAAAAAACCAAAAACCCAAACCCTAAACTAAAACTTGAACATTAAACTGAAAACCTCAACCTAAACTCTAAACCTAAACCTAAAACCCACAAACCCTAAACCCACAAACCCAAACAAACCTAAAACCTAATCCTAAAACCCAAACTAAACCCCAACCAAAACTCTAACCCTAACCCTAAACCCTAAACTAAATACTAAACCCTAAAAAAGCCTAAACCTAAACTAAATAAAACCTAAAAATAAATAAAATAAACCTAAATAAAAATAACATAATAAAATAAAATAATAATATAAAATCATAAACTAAACCTAAAACCTAAAAAAAGAAAAATAAACTAAACTAAAATAAAATAAATAAACCTAAACTAAAATAAATATGGAACCTAAACCTACTAAAGAGCTAACCCTAAGAAAAATTAAATAAAAAATAAACTAAACTAAAATATAAAACTAATAAATAAACCTAAAATAAACCTAAAATAAAAAACTAAACTTAAAGCAAAATAAATAAATAAAACTAAAAAATAAACATAAACTCAAACTAATATAAAACCTAAAAATAAACCTAAAATAAAACCTAAAACCTAAAATAAATAAGATAAAAAAATACCAAAAAAAATAAAAATAAAACTTGAACTAAAAAAACTAAAAAAAAAACTTAATTAAAATAAACCTAAAATCTAAACTTAACCCTAAAAAAAATAACTAAAATAAAAAACTAATAAATAAAATAAATAAACTTAATAAAAATAAAATAAAAGTAAAAAAAAAATGAGATAAAATAAATAAAATAAAATAAACCTACCGGTTTGCTTACTTTTAAAAATAAAAAACCCACTAAACCACGAACCTAAACCCTAAACATACACAAACCCTAAACCTAAACTCTACCCTAAACCTTAAACTAAACAAAATCAAAATCTAAACCACAAACCTAAACCCTAAACCCTAAACCCTAAACCCAAACCCTAAACCTAAACTAAAAAACCTAAACCTAAACCTAAACCTTAAACCCTAAACACTAAACCCAAATCCTAAATCCTAAACCCATCTTTGACTATTCTTTGGGTGTCTATCATGCTTAGTGTGCTTTTTATTTTTTTGATTTTGCTAACCCCATCTTCCCAATCAGTCAGGAGAGAAACTACAATTTTTTGGTTATTTTTATTATCTCTTTGCAGGATTTCTCATTCTTTATGGTTTCTTTCCAGTCTACTTTCCTGAGGATTTTGGTTTAGCTGCCAGCCTGCTCATCTTTAACTTGAAGGATTTCAATGTTGATTATCTTTTGAACCCATTTTATTTCTTTTTTGCATCTCTGATTTTCACTGGCTTATCATATGGTGGGTGTAATAATTGTATTGTTGTTTTTATTGTTGGCTATTGGACTTTTGGGTCCTATGTCCAGCAGGCTATCTTTGTGATTGTTAGCTATTTTTGCCTATTTCTTTCTGAGTGTTTTTGCTGATTGCAATCGGGATGCTGCTGATTACTTGATGTTTGAGATCTACTTAACCTGCTATTGTTTTCTTCCTCTTGGTTCTATTAGATTTGTGCATATCACTAAGATTATGCTTTTGCCTAATTTGATTTTAACCTATGCATTGTTTACTAAATGGGTGGATTTATGGACTTATTCTATCTTGGTTGTATGAGGATTAGAGTTTTACCTTTCAAAGGCGGTCGATTGTCTCTCGATTGTCTCTCTTACTTTTGTTTGTGGTGGGGCGACTTATTACTTGTGCCTTATGGTTCATCTAATCATACGCATTTCCATCTCCTCTCTAATAGACTTCTGCAATTCCTGTGGTAATTTGGGCTTGGGATATGTTGTCTTGCCTTACACTTGCTGGTTACTAACTTCTATAACTTTTGTAACAAGGAGGTTGTTAACTTCTGCATTACTTTCTTTCATTGCACTTCTTTTTCTGGGGTATATCCCTGGGTTGTTCTTGTTTACCGGGTTTGTTTAATATTTGTCCCATATGTTTGGGATGGGGTTAATTCCATGCTATTTTATTTACCTTGCTAGATTTCAGTAGGTCTTTCTATTGGTCTTTTATTCTTCTTACCTTTGCCTGGCCTTTTCTGCTATTTTCCTATGGTGGGTCTTCATGCTGATCTAATTAAACCCTTGGACTTGCTTAAAAATATGGTAGACCTGATAATGATGCTTCACTTTCATTTGTGTTGGGATTCTCATGACATGGTGCCTAATATGACAAAATTTACTCTGCATGGGATTCCCTTACCCATTCTGTTCTTTGCTGCTTTCTTTTCTCTTCAGTATAGGGCTTTGCTTAGGTTTGCAGGTACTAAGGCTCAACAGACTTTCAACAATTGGTTGCTATAATGGTTTGTTGCCTATGATGGCTGTGATGATTTCACTCCTTTTTGGTTTGGTAGTAGATCTTGCGATGTAACCCTTCTGAAGTATGGATGCTCATATTTGCATCCGCCCCCAACTTGTGTGACCGAGCCTTCTCTATCACACTTCCTTATTATCTTTTCGGTTTATGATGCTTTCATTTTCACTTTGTCACGTATTACCTTAGCTCTAATTTATTTTTTTTCCTACAATTTTACAGGTGCAACTCTCTTGTTCTCTTGCAGGTTTGCTTCATAGTGTCATGCATTCTCTCATCCTAAAGAGCTTTGGCCCTAATCTTCCATTGGCTTATCTTGTTAATCAATTTGTATCTTTTGCTTTCCTTACACTTTTAATTTGCTTTTGGTTGTATTTAGATAGGAGATTTATTCTCTAGGCTGATTGTAGCTCTTTGAGCAGTAGTTATGGAGTTTATCCCTTTTAAGAACCTTATAACCCTTTTTTTGTGGCAATAAAATTCCCCCTATATGGGGGAACCGAAAAAAAAAACCCTAAATCCTAAACCCTAAACTAACCTTAAACCCTAAACCTTAAAAACCCTAAAACCTAAACTAACCCTAAAGAAAAATGAAAAATAAAACCTAAGATAAAATATAATAAAATAAAAACTAAATAAAAACCTAAAGCTAAAAATATTCCTAAAAATAAAACCTAAAAAAATAAATAAAAATAAAACCTAAACTATAAACTAAAAAAACCTAAACCTAAAAAAAATAAAATAATTAAAATATAATTAACATAAACTGAGACTAAAATAAAATAATTTAAATAAATAAAACCTAAATATAAACCTAAGCGTAAACCTAAACTAAATATAATAAGATAAACAAAAAATAAACCTAACCTAAACTAAAAATTATAACCTAAAATTAAACTTAAAATAAAAACCTAAAACTTAAACCTAAAAAAACAAAAAAAAACCTAAACCTAATCCTATAAATATAAAATAAAACCTAAACCAAAAAAATAAAATAAAAATAAACCTAAACCTAAGCCTAAAAAATAAACTAAAATAAAAAACAAAAACTAAAATTAATAAGCCTAAAATAAAAAAACTAAACTAAATAAAAATAAAAAATGAAATATATTATAAAAAGTTAAAAATAAACTAAATAAACCTAAACCTATGAGTTAATTTAAAAAAAATAAAAATAAAAAATAAAAAATGAAAATAAATCAAAAAAACCCTAACCCTAAGCCCTAAACCCTAAAACTAACCCTAAACCTAAAGCCTAAACCCCAAACCTAATCCAAAACCTAAATCTAAAAATTAAAGATAAAATGTAAACCTAAAAATAAAATAAAAATAAAACTAAACGAGAAAATAAAGACAAACAAAAACCTAAACCTAAAAATAAATAGACATAAAAAATCTAAACGAAAATAAATAAACCAAACTAAATAAAAATAAATAACCTAAATACAAATAATAAATTAAATAATATAAAATAAATAAAAATAAACTAAATAGATTAAAAAACCTGAACATACTAGTTTACCTAATTTTTTTCTTAAAAAAAACCTAAACTCTAAACCTTAAACCCTAAATCCTAAACCCTAAACCCTAAAACTAACCTAAACTTACAACCCTAAACCCTAAACTAACCCTAAACCTTAGACCCTAAACCCTAAACCCAAAAAACCAAAAAACCTAAACCTAAAATAAATAAAACCTAAAAATAAAATAGAAACCTAAACCCTAAATGACAAAAAAACTAAACTTAAAATAAATAAAATAAATCTAAACATAAACCTAAACTAATATGAACTAAACTAAAATAAATAAAACATAAACCTAAACCTAAAATAAACTAAACCTAAACCTAAACCTAAACTAAATTTAGAAAATAAATTAAAAAAAAACTTAAGCCTAAACTAAAAATAAAACCTAAAAATAAACTTAAAATAAAAACCTAAAACCTAAACCTAAATAAATAAAATAGAAACCTAAACCTAAACCTAAAAATAAAAAATAAAACCTAAAAATAAAAAATAAAATAAAAATAAAATTAAACTGAAAAGTAAACATAAACCTAAACCTAAACTTAAAAAATAAACTAAAATAAAACCTAAACTAAAATAAATAAACTTAAAATAAATAAACTAAACTAAATAAAAATAAAAATAAAAAATAAACCTAAATAAAAATAAAATATAAAATATACTAAAATAAATAAAAAAATAAACTAAATAAACATAAATTGGTTTTTTTAAATTTAAAACCCTAAACTATAATCCTAAACACTAAACCTAAAATCCTAAACTAAACTAAACTATAAACCTCCTAAACCTAACCTAAACCCTAAACCCTAAACCCTAAACCATAAAACCTAACCATAACCTTAAACCTAACTTAATGAAACCCTAAATGTTAAACCTAAAGTCTAAACCCTAAATTTAAAAACACTAAACCCTAAACCTAAATCCTAAACCCTAAACTAATCCTAAACTATAAACCTAAACTCAAACCCTAAACCCTAAACTAAATAAAACTATAAACCCTAAACCTAAACCCTAAAACCTAAACTAAACCCTAAACTAAAACTTAACTTAAACCTACCACCTAAACCTTATAAAACCTAAACCTAAATAACTATAAACCCTAAACCTAAAACCAATAAATAAACCCTAAATCAAACTAAACCCTAAACCTAAACCTAAACCCTAAACCTAAATCCTAAATCATAAAATTAAACCTAAACCTAAACCAACCAAACCCAAATCCTAAACTTAAACCCTAAACCCTAACCAACCTAAATCCTAAAGCCTAAACCCAAACCTTAAAACCATACTATTGGGGTGCTATTTCCACCTTATTGTTATTGATGGTTTTTTTTTTTTTGGTTTTGTCTTTGCTAGGTGTTTGCAAAGGTTTTGTATTTTATTTTTAGTTGTAGCTTGGAGAATTTTCCACCATCTATCATCCTTTTCTAGATGAGTGTAATGTTGGATTATTTCTTTATGAATATATACTCAGGTTCTATTCTTTATGTTTTAAACTGGAATCAAACGGTATGTTTTTTTTTGGATTTGTTATTATTGTTATTTGAGGAATGTTGGATTAATTACATTTATTGGTAATTAAAATGAAACCCATTCTGGATTTGGATTGGGGCTCTATGACTTTCCCTTAGGATATTTTTAATGTTTATGACTAGATGACTATTTCTGTCTTTCATCCTGATGGCTCTAAGTCTATTGATTTGAATCCTTGGCCATCTTGGTGGCCTGCAGGGTGAACTGCCATGCTGGCTACTTGGATTGGGTGCTCTAGCCAGCTGGTTTGGTCAAAAGAGAATTTACTTTGTTATAATTTTCCTGATCTATTTGAGTCTATGTTTGGAATCAGCTACTTACGTTCCCATTCTTCTTTTCTAGTTTCTACCTACTGGATTTTTATTTCTAGACTTTGGCTGAACATCTTCCCTTTCCTATTTTGGTGGTTTCCTTACTTCCTAACATTCTTGATGTTAGTCTTACTATTCCTCTGGATATTATTATTTCTGGTTTTTTGCAAGTTTGTTTAATGAATGACCTTATCAACTAAGGTCATCCTTTTTTCCTTTATTTGGTCTCTATTTAGTCCTTTTTCCTATATTGTGAGCTTTGCTAGCAACTGTTATCAATTCTTGGTGGCGGCTTTGTGGTGCTCCCTCCGGTCTAATGCTTTTTCTGGTGGGTTACCTCCTTATCTGCTTTTTGAGTTTAATATATGTGACTTCTGGGTATTTTGTGGTTAATTTTACTATTTGAAGTTTTATGGTTTGTATGATGATCATTAGATAAGGTGCTACAAGAGGTATCTAAATGATGGCATTGATGTTTCTCCTTCTAGTAGTTATATGTAATTGTAACCCTTCATTTAAAGTTTGGATGCTTAAATATGGTGCTGCTCCTTAAGACGATTATAATTTTGCATGAGCCTTTCTTCATCTTTTTTACTTCTTTCTGCTCTTGTATTTTATGCTTAATTAACTATTTCATTATTTATACTCATATGTTTACAAGCTTGTTGCAAAACTCTAGTACAGGTTGGGAAACTTTTGCTCCTTGATGTACTTTTCAAAAGGAGCGAGGAAGTTTTCACGATTTCAAGGATTATTTTGGTGGATCTCTATTTCTTTTTATTAGCATACTTTCATTATCTATTGTATTAGCTAGGGGGCTTATCTCCTTAGGACGTTTTGTAGCTCTTTGAGCATTTGCTTAGAGATTTGCCCCCTCTAAGGACTTTATACCTTTTCTTTGTAGCAATAAATTTTTTCTAATTTCCCAAAAAAAAACCCCTAAAACCCTAAACCCTAAACCCTAAACTAACCCTAAATCCTAAATCCTAAACTCTAAACCATAAACTAACCCCAAACACTAAATAGCCCTAAAGCCTACACCTTAAACCATAAACCAACACTAAACCCTAAGCTAACTTAAACCATAAACCCTAAATCCTAAAAACCCCAAACCGTAAAGCCTAAACACTAAGCCCTAAACCCTAAACCCTAAACCCTAAACCCAAATGCTAAACCCTAAAACCCTAAATCTTAAACTCTATACCCTAAACTCGGAACCCTAAACCATAAATCTTAAAAACCTAAAAACCTAAACCTATACTAAATAAAACCTAAAAATAAAATAAATACAAAAACCTAAACCTAAATAAAATAAAATTATAAAATAAAATAAGAACTTAAACTTAAACCTAAACCTAAACCTAAACCTAAACCTAAAAAATAAAATAAAATAAAATAATAAATAAAATAAAATAAAATAAATAAAAACCTAAACTAAACAAAAAAATAAAATAAACCTAAGATTAAAAACCTAAATATAATAAAAACTAAATGTAAAATAAAAATAAACTAAAATAAAACTAAATAAACCTAAACCTAAAAAAAATAAAACTAAAATAAAACCTAAAATAAATAAAACATAAAACTTGAACCCTAAACTAAAAATAAACCTAAATCTAAAAATAAAATAAAATAAATCCAAACCTAAACTAAAGTAAACAAAACTAAAATACATAAAACCTAAACCTAAACCTGAAATAAACTAAACCTAAACCTAAACTAAATAAAATAAAATAATTTAAAAATAAACCTAAACCTAAACTAAAAAATAAAACCTCAAAATAAACCTAAAATAAAATCTTAAAACATAAACACAAATTTAAAAATAAAATAAAAACCTAAACCTAAGACAATAAATAAAAAATAAAACCTAATCCTAAAAAATAAACTAAAAAAAAATTCAACTACAAAATAAACCTAAACATAAACTTAAACCTTAAAAATAAATTAAAATAATAAACCTAAGCTAAAATAAATAAACTAAACTAAATAAAAATAAAAAATAAACCTAAATAAAATTAAAAATAATGTAAACTAAAATAAATAAAAAATAAACTAAATATACTAAATAAACCTCAACCTATCAATTTATTTAATTTTTTTTTTTTGTAAAAAAACCTTAAATCCTAAACCCTAACCTTAAATCCTAAAAAACCCAAACCCTAAACCATAAACCCTAACCCTAAACCCAAACTTTAAAAGCATAAACACTAAAACCCTAAACCATAAACCATAACCCTAAACCCTAAACCCTAGCCCTAAACCCCAAACCCTGAACCTAAAGGTAAAGTAACTAAATAAATTAAAAAATAAATCTAAACCATAAAACCTAATAAACCTAAACCTAATCCTAAACCTTAAGAATGGGTAGAACCTTGACAGCATGAACATGACCACCAACTTGTCTTAGTCTAGATCTAGTGGTGGAGGCAAAGATAGAGGCGACGATTGTCATAGTGGTGGTGGGGGATCTGGAGGTGCTGGTGGATATGGAGGTGATGGTCGGAGCAGTGGTGGTTATGGAGGCGAGAGGAGCGACAGAGGTTACGTCTGTGGTGGTGGAGGAGGGAGAAAGAGGAGATATGATGGTTGATCCCGCTACTTGAGGTGGTTCATGGGTACAGAAAAAGAACAATGATCCGATAATCTTATGGAAATGTCTTTATATTAGAGATTTTTTTTTTATATTAGAGATAGTTCTAGTTATCTAAGGTTTTTGATTTCCTCTATGCGTGCACATTTTTGAACTATGTCATCTCTTATGTCTTACAAAACTTGGTGTGTTACTTGGTTGATGAAATCAAAAGAAGAAATGTTGAATCTGAATTTATTCTCTATTATATAAAACCAAAAATCCTAAACCCTAAACTAAAACTTGAACCTTAAACCTAAAACCTCAACCCTAAACCCTAAACCCTAAAAACTAAAAATCCTAAACACTAAATCCTAAGCCCTAAAACCCTAAAACCTAAACCCTAAACCATAAACATGAAAACCTAAACCCTAAACCCCACACCTAAAACCCTAAACCCTAACCCTAAACCCTAAAATGCTAAAAACCTAAACTTAAACTAAATAAAACCTAAAAATAAAATAAATAAAAAAACCTAAATCAAAATAAAATAATGAAATGAAATAAATTAAAAACATAAACTAAAACTAAAATCTAAACCTAAACCAAATAATAATAAAAAACTAAGCTAAAATAAAATAAATAAAAACCTAAACAAAACTAAAAAAATAAAAAACCTAAATAAAATAAAAACTAAACCTAATATAAGAATAAAATAAAATAAAAACTAAATAAAAACTTAAACCTAAAAAAATAAACCTAAACAATAAATGTAAAATAAAAACTAAACCCTTAACTAAAAAATACCCAACCCTAAAATAAAATTTAAATTAAACTAAATCTAAAATAAAATAAATTAAACTAAAATAAATAAAACCTAAACCTAAGCCTAAAATAAACTAAACTTAAACCTAAGCCTAAACTAAATAAAATAAAAAAAAATACATAAACCTAAACATAAAAAATAAAACCTAAAAAATAAACCTAAAATAAAACCTAAAACCTAAACCTAAAAAAAATAAAATAAAAACCTAAACCTAAACCTTAAAATAATAAAACTTAAACTTAAAAAATAAAATAAAAATAATACAAAATAAAAAAATAAATTTAAACTTAAACTTAAACCTAAAAAATAAACTAAAATAAAAAACATAAACTAAAATAAATAAACTAAAATAAATAAACTAAACTTAATAAAAATAAAAATAAACCAAAGTAGAAAATAAAATAAAATAAAATAAATAAACTAAATAAACCTAAACCTACTAATTTTCTAACTTTAAAAAATAAAAAATTAAAATTAAAATATCCTAATCCTAAACTAAACCTAAACAAACAACCTAAATAAACTAAACCCTAAACCCTAAACCCTAAACTCTATACTCTAAACCTAAACCCTAAACCCGAAATCCCTAAACCATAAATAAACCCTAAACCAAACCCTAAACTAACCTAAACTAACCTAAACCTAAACCCTAAATAAACCTAAACCTAAACTAAAATTTCTAAAACTAAACCCTAAACCCTAAATAACCCTAGCTTAAATAAAAATACTAAACCCTAAAGCCTAAACCCTAAACCTTAAACCCTAAACCCTAAACTAACTCTAAACCCTAAGCTAACCCTAAACCTTAAAAACCCTATACCCTAAACCCTAAACCCTAAACCCTAAAACCTAAACCTAAACCCTAAACCATAAAAACCTAAACCCTAAAACCTTAAACCCTAAACCTTAAACCCTAAACCCTAAAAACCTAAAAACTTAAACCTAAATAAAAGAAAAAACATAAAAATAAAAAATAAAACTAAACCTAAAATATAAAATTAAAATAAAATAAACTTAGAAATAAAGAGAAACTAAAACCTAAAGCTACAAAATAAATTAAATAATAAAATAAAGTAAAATAAATAAATAAAACTAAATAAAATAAAAAAAATAAATAATTAAAAACTAAAATAAATAAAAAAATAAACTAAATAACTTAAACCTAATGGTTACTTTTAAAAAAATAAACCCTAAACCCTAAATAAACCCTAAACAACCATAAACCATAAACCTCAAAACCTAAAACTCTAATAAACCTAAACCTAAACCCTAAACCCAAACCCAATCCCTAACCCTAAAACCCTAAACTAAGCCAAACCCTAAACCTTAAACCTAAACCTAAAAACCTAACCCTAAACCCTAAAACCCTAAACATTAAACCCTAAACCTAAACTATAAACCCACCTAACTAAACCTAAGCTAACCTAACTATAAACTAAACTAAAACCCTAAACCCTAAACCCTAAACCTAAAACCCTAAAAAAACTAAACCTAAACCCTAAACCCTAAACTTAACCTAAAACCTAAACTAAATAAAACCTAAAAATAAAATAAATAAAAAATCTTAAACCTAAATAAAATAAAATAAAAACCTAAACTAAAACCTAAAAATAAAATAAAATAAAAGATTAAAATTAAACTAAAATAAAATAAATAAAAACCTAAACTAAACTTAAAAAAAACCTAAGATTAAAAACCTAAATAAGATAAAAACTAAAGATAAAATAAAAATAAAATAAACCTAAAATAAAATAAATTAAAAACTAAATAAAATCCTAAACCTAAAAAATAAATAAAAATAAACCTAAACTATAAACTAAAAAAAAACATTAAACCTAAATAAAAAATAAAATAAACAACATATAATAAACCTAAACCTAAACTAAAATAAACTAAATTAATAAAATAAAACTTAAACATAAACCTAAAAGAAACTAAACCTAAACCTAAACCTAAACTAAGTAAAATTAAATAAACTAAAAATAAACATAAACCTAACCTAAAAAATAAAATCTAAAACTAAACTTAACATAAAACCTAAACCTAAACCTAAAAAATAAAATCAAACCTAAACCTAATCAAAACCTAAACAAAAAAAAAATAATAAATAAAACTAAATAAAAAATCAACCTAAACCTAAACCTAACTAAAAAAAAATAAACTAAAATAAAAAAAACCTAAACTAAAATAAATAAACCTAAAATAATTAAACTAAAAATAAAAATAAAAAAAATAAAATAAATTAAATAAAAATAAACTAAATAAACCTAAACCTACTAGTATACTAAATTTTAAAAAAATAAAAAAATAAAAAAAACCCTAACCCTAAGCCCTAAACCCTAAACCCTAAACCTAAACTTAAACCTAAAGCTAAAAAGAAAAAATAAAAGCTAAACCAAAAAAATAAAATAAAAATAAAACTAAATAAAAACCTAAACTTAAAAAATAAACTAAAATAAAAATCCTAAACTAAAATAAATAAACTTAAAATAAATAAACCAAACTAAATAAAAATAAAACCTAATAAAATAAAATTAAAGTAATTAAATAAAAATAAGATAAATAAACTAAGTTTAAACCTACTTAATTTTTTTTAAAATAAATCCTAAACCCTAAACCTAAATAAACCCTAAAATTATCCCTAAACCCTAAATCTTAAACTAACCCTAACCATAACCTAAAACCTAAACCCTAAACCCTAAAACCTAAAAACTAAACCTAAACTAAATAAAACCTAAAAATAAAATAAATATAAAATCTTAAACCTAAATAAAATATTAAAATAAAATAAAGTAAAAACCTAAACTAAAACCTAAACCAAAACCTAAAAATAAAATAAAATAAAAGAATAAAATAAACTAAAATTAAATAATTAAAACCTAAATTAAACTAAAAAAACAAACCTTAGATTAAAAACCTAAATAAAATAAAAACTAAAGATAAAATAAATATAAAATAAACCTAAAATAAAATAAATTAAAAACTAAGTAAAATCCTAAACCTAAAAAATATACCTAAAAATAAAACTTAAAAAATAAATAAAAAAAACCTAAACTATAAACTAAAAAAACATTAAACCTAAAAGAAAAAAAACAACATATAATAAACCTAAACCTAAACTAAAATAAACTAAATTAATAAAATAAAACTTAAACATAAACCTAAAATAAACTAAACCTAAACCTAAACTAAGTAAAATTAAATAAGCTAAAAATAAACATAAACCTAACCTAAAAAATAAAATCTAAAACTAAACCTAACATAAAAACCTAAAACCTAAACCTAAAAAAATAAAATCAAAAACTAAACCTAATCCTAATAAAAAACTAAACCTAAAGAATAAAATAAAAATAAAACTAAATAAAAAAATCAACCTAAACCTAAACATGAACCTAAAAAATAAACTAAAATAAAAAACCTAAACTAAAATAAATAAACCTAAAATAAATAAACTAAACAAAATAAAAATAAAAAAATAAAAAAAATTAAAATAAAAAAAATAATCTAAATAAACATAAACCTACTATTATACTTAATTTTGAAAAAATAAAAAAAATAAAAAAAACCCTAACCCTAAGCCCTGAACCCTAAAAGTAACCCTAAAGCTAAACCCTAAAACTAACCCTAAAGCTAAACCCTAAAACTAATCCTAAAGCTAAACCCTAAACCCCAAAACTAAACCTAAACCTAAAAAATAATTAAAAAATAAAACTAACCCACAAAAATAAAAATAAAAAATAAAACTAAACTAAAAAAATAAACATAAACAAAAAAAACCTAAACCTAAAAAAAATAAACTAAAATAAAAAAAATCCTAAACCAAAATAAATAAACCTAAAATAAATAAACCAAACTAATAAAAAATAAAAACCTAATAAAAAAATAAAGTAATCAATTAAATAAAATAACTAAATAAACTAAATAAACCTAAACCTACTTTTTTTTAAATTGTTTTAAAACACTAAATAAACCCTAAACCTAAATAAAACCCTAAAACTATCCCTAAACCCAAAACCCTAAATTAACCCTATACCTTAAACCTTAAACCCTAAACCCTAAACCCTAAAAACCTAAAACCCTAAACCTAGACTAAATAAAACCTAAAAATAAAATAAATAAAAAAACTTAAACCTAAAAAAAAAACAAAATAAAATAAAAACCTAAACCTTAAACTAAAAAAAAACTTAAACCTAAAATAAATAAAATAAAATAAAAACCTAAACCTAAACTAAAAAAAATAAAATGTAAACATAAACCTAAAATAAACTAAACCTAAACCTAATCCTAAGCTAAATAAAACAAAAAAATCAAAAAAAAACCTAAACCTAAATAAAAAATAAAACCTAAAATCAACTTAATTACATGCTAATATTTGATTTAATTACATTTCTTAAATTATCCCACAAAATCAACTTAATTACATTTCCTTAAATTAAATCCTTATTGGGTTTAAAATAATAAGTTAATGATTTCTCTTCTTTTAAATCAAATCAAATCCAAAACTTAATTAATAAAGAAGATTTGATTTAAATAATCTTATTTGATTTGATCTTTTTTAAGAACTAGTTTGGTTGAATGAATCACATGCTAATATTCGATTGTCCTCTTTCCAATCATGTTAAATTTGGTATGTCATTTGAATTCATGCATCCGTCTTTCCAAAATCAAGTAAAATAAAATTGATTTCCTTTATGTAACACTAAAGCTTACATGTGTTGATTTAATTTAATATATTCATGGCTATTATAACTATTAAATCCAAATGTATTTTTTTTTATGAATGAATAATAATATGTGTTATGATGCCAGTTATAAATACATAAGAAATGCATGTGCTTATAGATTAAGTGTATGAATGTTGAGTTCACTTTCCTCTATTAATGTGTTAGTTTATATAAGATTGAATGGTAATGCGTATGTACTTTGGACATCCCAGGAACACGAGGCTTTAGCTAGCCCCAAGGAGGTCATTTGATTATCTCATTTCTCTGGTTAAATAATGGCATGTACCCATTTGATTTCATTCTTATGTATTTCAACATTAGAATTTGAATAGAGGTTTAAATCGTATATATAAATGATTCAATCAAAAAAATATACAATCTGTGCATGATTTTCTTTCCCTCATTCATGTATACATCCATGTGTGTCAAAGAAAAGCAAGTATGTAGTCTGGACATGTCGGGAATACGAGGCTTTAGTTACCCCCAAGGAGGTCATTTGATTATCTCACTTCTTTGGTTTAATAATGACACGTACTTTCTTATATCTTTGTACATGTATATGTATATGTGATTAGTAAATGAAAATCCATTTTACATTAAAATTGCATGCATTCATAATTGGCTAAGTGGTTGAATTAACTAGCCATATAATTTTGGAGCTTACTTCCTATGTTTATGTATATGAATTTACATATATTTGAATGAAAATGGGTATAAAGTCTAGACATCCCGAGAATATGAAGCTTTAGCTAGCTCCAAGGAGGTCATTTGATCGCCTCACTTCCCTAGTTTAACAATGCCACATGCCTATTTAATTTCATTGTTTCATCCTTTTGTATTGGAATTTAGATAATGTTTTAAATTAATATGTTTAAATTAATTAATCAAATAAAATATAAATTCTAAAGATACACATACATTCATCATTTAAGTGTGCTAAAATATATTGCATGTATAGATACACTTAGGATTAAATCATATGTATGTTACATGTGATGGAAAGGAATGATTTAATATATGTCATGTGGTAGTAATTAGATTAAATTAATTTAAGATGCCTTTCATTTTGAATAGGATTATTTAAAGTGAACCTAAACTTAGGATTTATTAAATCATTTAATAAGCCATTTGTTAAAGAGAATTAAATCAAATTAATATACTTTAGAAAGTGACTTAAGGTAGGGATGAAAGAGGGCAATCCTCTTTTACTCTCTTTATAACACTTAGTTGCTAAGTGTAATAAAATGAAACAAAAGAAAACACAAATTAAAATTCTTAAATCAATTAAACTACTTCAAGTGAAATCAACCTTTCATGTTAAATTGAATCCTTCCACACTTAGAAAATACAACACTAATGCCTGACAAGATGAAACACACAAGCCTTAATATACACATTAGAATTAAGTCACCACTTATAGCTCTAAGTTAGGATGGTGTATGATGTGATGTGTGTTTTGTTTTATGATGTACTATTTTAGATTGGATGTTAGCGTGTATACTTTTTAGACTGGATGATAGGCCAATATTAGCTTAATCATGTTTTCTGTAGGGGATTATGCCTAAGGGATCTTAAGAATAAATGTAAATGATCTTTTCATAGGTTATTTAAATCCTTAGGCATAATCCAAGTTAGGATAGGTGGGCTTAGTTACCCATGTGTAGGGTGCTAAGTCCAAATTATAAATACAATTGCTTGAGATTATATGTATATTTAGTTAACCTTTATTTTGTAGGGGTAGTTAGATTTACTTTTGCCACAAAAATATAATTTTTACAATAGGAATTAGGATTAGTGCTATCAGGCATTAGGATGAGCAAGGGCGGGCTTTGTCTAGTGCCCTGTGATGCCTTTGAAGCAAGCACCATTCTAATCAAAGAAGGAACCAAATTAGAAATGGAGATACAAAGAAAAAAGACTCCCATAGCATTTAATATAATTATAATTATTGTTTCATACTCACGATTGTATAAGGGTAGAGCTTCCCACATATTTTCTCTCTGGGCGACGCATCTAATGAACCATCCTTTTATTCTTTTATAATAGTTTATATAATTATTTGATGTTATGTTTACATTATGCATCAGGATGGCATGCTTTTCATAGTTTGTTAAATGATTGACACTTTAATGTGTGGATTGGATATGACTAAGCTCTTAGGATAAAAATAATGTTTTTACCCAAATAATCACTCATAACTAAATTTTAAACAACTCATAACCTCATTATAAAGCCTATGACATAAATATGATAATTAAAAGATTTAACAACCCCTTAGCTGTATGGTTCTATGTTTCACATCATGCATGCATATTCTTTCTCTCTTGAACATGAAGGATCTCCATCTTTGCACCATAAAGAAATGCTTGACCTATGAGGGCATCCATTATGGTGGAGAACACCTTCTTCTAGCTGATTTTACCCATAACCTATTTAATCATGCATTTAGGCATAAGAAATCCTAAAGCCTCTTTCAAAATGATGTGTCTAAAATGAAATAAAATTTGAATAGATTTTGCATCTATGGATTAAGTCATATGCTCATACCACTCATACTCTAGTCTCATAGGGAGTGTGTTTAGGACTTTAGTCTCTTTCTAATTAAATAACTACCATGGCTATCTTGCAATTCATAAACTAGACTACTTAGTTTTAAAATCATAGGAGGAGTGGCGCCAGCTAATTATAAGTCTAAGTTGGACAATTTATTCTTACTTACTTGGAGGTAAACCCAATGTCCACCTCGCTTAGATTTAGGTCATGCTTTAGCTCATACTAAAGCTCCCTTGATTTAGGATCTGGGATAGCTATTTCCTTTAGGCTATGAGCATAAATCCTCACCTCTTTTGCATTCCCACAATCTTGTGTTGGTGGATTATAGGCCCTAGTAATCTAATAAAATTTTAGCACAAAACATATAAATCTCCTCAACCTTAAAATTAGAAAGCCCAACCATAAGATAGATTGGAATGCTCACTAAGCTTCCTAGTATCATGAGCATTTCTTACTTATTTCATTTGGATTCCAAAAATAAGTCTTCTCCTTGAAGTTTCTCAATTGATTTTCCAAATACAACTAATCCTTTGATAGTCTAACCTTGAAATATTTAGAGATGATAATTGTCTACTTTAATTAAGAGTATTCTTAGGAAATTTTATTTGCTAAGATGTAATTAACTATGGAGGCTTGCCTCTGTAGGGAACTTAAGAACCTTGTTTAGTATAAACCCTACTTTAGTCATCCTTGTAAAGTAGAGGAAAAATTGCTAGTACGTTCTAAGACCCATAATGCCTTAGGAGTCTTTATTACATGATTTGGTCCATTGTATGGTGATGTCTCTATCTTTCAAGATAGTACATCATACCTCAATGTAGTACCTGATCACCTTAAAAAGTACCCCCCCTTATACATCCAAAATTAAACAACATGACTTTCATCTTGTTCATTGAATCCTCTCAACATCATCCTTTCTTTTTAGAGTTTGGAGATGTTGATCCTCAAGTGGCAAGGGTTCTTAGACTCATAATATTGACTGGTACTCTTGGGTTGACCAAAACTTTGGATAGCTAGAGCCAACTTCCATGTAATGTAAAAAAGGCGATGTCATCTAGTAAGTTTTCATCACTGAATTTAACTCCTAAGATGTCCTTCTAGTGGCATGCCTTCTCTTTAGTAGAAGTCAACTCAGCTAAGTATATCTCTAGATCAAGTAAGGCCTTAATTAGAAATTCCTTCATCTCTTTAGATAAGACAAGGGCATCATATATGCTTAACTTAGTAAAACTTTGTAAGGTGAGCTAGACATTGTAATCATCTGGTTGGTCCTCCATAAGCTTATCCATGGGTGGAGCATCCCTACTATCTACCCCTAGAACTAATGATTTGCTTACCCTTATCCTGAGGTGCTACCTTAGGAGGTAGAACTTTGCCACTGTGTAAGTTGACTTCAATGACTTCTTGGAATGATGAGCTTATGGAACGTTCTACCTTCTGATCGAACATGCCTATAACTTCTCCTATGGGATCCTAGTCATTTGGCTCCAAGTCAATTCAAGAGGTGAACTTGATTAGAAGGATAGTTTGATTCTAAACGAAAAGGAAAGGATAACTATAATAGTAGGATCAAAGGTAAACTATGGCTAACTTGTAGTTGCTCAAGCTAGTCAAAAAAAGTACAATCCTAAGACATGGCCTAACATAATAAACTAGCTAGGATCATCCCTTGCCCACTTCATCCTCTAGGCTCTAATAATGTCTTGTTTAAGAGATTCTAAATAACCTAACTACCTCCCTAATGAATATGGCTTATTCAATCTATCAAGCTTATGGAAAGTAACTACCTATAGATATGAATATAGTTGTTGGGTAACGAGGTAGTGGAAATTGTCATTAACCTAATATGATCCGGTGGTGGAAGAGGAGGTTGTAAAGGAGGCCTAGTAGTCTCTCATAATCAACTCTACATCCCTCCTATCCCACCGACTAATTATCCTTGGCTTCCTCAAACACCTTATACCTATATGATTGGTAAAAAACCTTTGGCTTCCTCTTGTAGCTAGCTTGTTGATTAATTTCTAAAAATTTTGATGGTAAAGCCCATAAGCATGAAAACTCCATGGATATTCTTGAGAAGAATCTCAATGGCATGCAATTCAGACAGTTGTAGTTCACATTTCATGTTCAGGTTGCATCATCTGAGAATGTAATCAACAAGTGATTTGTTGAATTTCTATTCCTCTGCAATGAGGTCGCCTATAGTCACCTAAACCCAAAGAAACCTCTTGATGAAGAGGTACACCAACTTAACAAAGTCTATAACCATTGGGTAGTTAAATTAATCAAATGTAACACAACTAAAACAAAAAAAGGAGAAATAATGTTCCTAAACCTGTTGTAATAACCACTCTAAAGTGTGTAATGTGTTATCATGGGTTCCCAGCCATAAAGATCTTGAAAGATGGTGGCACAAACCCTAAATAAAATAAAAAACTAAATAAAAACCTGAACCTAAAAAATAAACCTAAAAATAAAACCTCAAAATAAATAAATAAATAACCTAAAGCTAATATAAAAAAAATAAAATAAACCCTAAACACTAAAAAAACCCTAAACCTTATACCCAAAACACTAAAAAACCCTAAACCCTAATACCAAAATACTAAACCCTAAACCCTAAGCACTAAACCCTAAACTATCCCACCCTAAACCCTAAACCCTAAACCCTAAACCCTAAACCCTATACCCTAAACCCTAAACCCTAACCCTAACCCTAAACCCACTAACCCTAACCCTAACCTAAAATAAAAAAACCTCTAACTTTCTCTTATGATGTGATTTCCCCTTTCATTGTCTAGATCATTCTCGATCATAATTTTAATATTTGTCTCGATACTAATGTGAGTTTCCCTTTGCTCTTCAATAAGGAGTGCTTTCTAAAGCTGCTAACATGGAGGCATCGAAATCATTTACATGGAATTATGGATCCAAAATCATCCGCTACTCAGCTACAGTTAAGTCCTTCAAGGATGTATTATCTGGTAAGAATCTTCCTCTAATTCATCGATGAATTTGATCTCGACCTCATTTCATGGGATGCCTGCTTTTATGTCCTCGGATCTAGACGTGGAAAGGTTGGCAAAGCCTTTTGAATTCTCTTTAGTGGGTAAATTTTCCTTATCCCAACTCGATACATCCGATCATTTTTTCATAGCCTTAAACTTTCGTGCATTTTCACTATCTGATTGATTGATCCTAGGCATATTTTAATTCCCTCTAATGACTTAGATTACTCAAGAGTATTTGCCCATCGCTCTTACTTTGTGTTTTAATTATCAAATCACTCTAAATGGTCTCCTCTTTTGATATAAAGAGAATAATTGTTCCTATATGGCTAGCTCTTCCTAATATGAGAATACATTATGTTACACATCAAGTTCTCCGGTTGGGGCTCTCTTTGGTCTCTTCAAATTGATCGTGCCACCAAGATCACCCTTAATATTTTGGTTGAGATTGATATTACTAAAAAGCATCCTAAAGAACTTTGGATTGGCTCTGAGAAATTTGGTTATAATCAAAAAGTGGAATTTGAGAATTTCCTTATTTTTTGCACACATTATAAGATACATGGCCATGATCAATCTGAATGTTTTGTGTTGCATCCTCATCTTAAAAAGAAGATCCTAATCCTACTCTATCAAATGAAAAAATCAATAAATTTGCTTATGTGCCTAAAGTCACTCAAAATGAATCATCCCCTACCCCTACTCCTTTTTTATCTAGATTTGCCTATTAAAGCAATCGAGCATGTTAAAAATAATGCTTGAGGTTCAGAGGAGGCTAATGATAACTTACTAACATTGCTTCTAATTGTAATAATTTGGCTCCTCAAGATAATACCTTGATTCATTCTAACCTACCCCTTTTGGCTAGTGAACCCGAGGAGACAAATTTTGAAATTGATCCTTTGATGAAAGAGAAAAATCTAAAAACTGTTGATCCTTTGATGATGGAACAAAATCTGAAAAGTAATTCTGAAAATGAGCATGAAATTTGTGCTATTAATGGCATCACAACCTCCTTCTACTACCCTTGAGTGATACACATAACCCTCTTTCTCTCCCTTAATGACCTAAGGAAATTACCATTAGAAATGCTTTGACTGATACAAGTCCTATTCTAAATATCACAAATCACTCTCTCTCAGATGGGGATACTTTGGACAAAGATTGACCTTTTTAAACTATTTTTAAAAAAAAATCTCTTAAAGCTAGAATGTTCACTAATAGCTCCACTAGAAATACTAGATCTTCTCTAACTTCCCTTAAATAACTGCCTCTACTTTTCTTTTCTTCTTGCTTTTATTTCTTTAGTAATCTCTTTTCCTTCCTTTTTTATTATGATCAATTTACTTATTTAGAATGTTAGGGGTATTAGTACTCTCATTGTCCCCAATCGTATTAGAAGTCTTTATCGTACTCATAACATAGCCTTACTTATTGTTATTGAACCATTCATACACTCTTCTAAGATCAACCATGTTGCTAGAATGCTTGGCTTTCAAAATTTCTTTTATAATATATTAATAAAATTTGGTGTTTTAGAATAATTTAGTCAGCATCTCTATCCTTGATGATCTTCATCAATTGGTTAATGTCCACATCACATTGAGTGAATTTTTTATTCTTGGTTCCTTTATTTATGCTTCTTGTAATAGAGCTGGTAGGAACATCCTTTGGGATAACTTAAGAAACTTTACCTCCTCGGTCAACATACCACGGTTGGTTGGGGTGATTTCAACACTATTCTCTCTTCCTCGAAAAGAAGGGAGGTTGCTCTCTAACATTCATTCCATGGAAGAATTTTCTAATATGATTCTTGATTGCAATATGATTGATATTGGCTTTACGGGCTTTGACTATACATGGCATAACTCTAGACTCTGGCAGAGGCTTGATAGGACTCTTTTTAATTCTCTTTGGATCAATCAATGGCCCATTACTTCTGTTGAACATTTGAGCGAACTTTTCGATCATGCTCTTTTGATTTCTTTCCAAAATCCCTCATAGATTATCCTCCCCACTTCTTTTAGATTCCAAAATATGTGGATCCAACACATTGATTTCATAAATGTTGTATCCATTAATTGGATGGCCCCTCTTCATCGGATAATTTATTAAGGCATGATTCACCTCGCTTAAGCTTAAAGGCTTAAACAAAACCTAAATTGGTGGAACAAGCATCATTTTAAAATCTTTTTTCCAATCTCAAAATATGGAACAATTAGTTTGTTCTCTTGAAGATGTTATTTTGGTGATTCTACTAAACTTGAGGAGTTGAATGAAGCTAAAGATAACTTGGTTAAATTCGAATATGGAGAAACCTACTAGCGAAAAAAAGGCGCTAGCAAACATATTGTGTTGATAGAAATACAGGTATTTCCATGCTCTTTTCAAAAAAAAAAAAGCCTTCTATTAAAAAAAATTAAAAATGATAAATTTGGATCACTAATAATGATATTAAAGATTCTCATACATCATTTTAAAAAATTTATTAAACAACAACCCTTCCTTAGAAGCTCTCCAACTCGATTCCCTCAATGATTACTAATGATGACAACCACTTGCTTATTTGTGTCCTATGGAGATTGGTAGTATTCTCAATAGCATGAACATTGATTACGTTGTTGGCCCGAAGGCTACGACTCAATTTTTTTAACATTGTTGGCCTATTATTAAGTCTGACCTTGTTGATGCTATTGTTGATTTTTTTGATGGCAATCCTTTACCTAGATATTTTTCTAGCACTTCCATTATTCTCATTCCCAAAATTAATAATCTTGAATCTTGGGGTGATTTTAGACCTATCAGCCTTTGCACCTTCTTTCATAAACTCATTGCTAAATTAATTGCTAATAGAATTAGTCCACTGTTGCCTAAAATTATTTCCCCAACCAAACTAGCTTCGTTAAAGGTAGAGCTATATCTGACAACATTCTTCTTTCCCAAGAGCTGATTCATGACATTGATGCTTCTACCAGAGGTGGTAACATCCTTTTCAAATTGGACATCTCTAAAGCTTTTGACAACCTCTCTTGGAATTTCCTCTTCCAAATTCTTCATTTGTTTGGTTTTTTTGACAATTTTATCCACCTCATTAATAATTGTATTATCAATGTTTAGTTCTCCGTTATCATGAATGGTGAGTCTCTTCATTTTGTCCCTCCGATGCATGGTTTGAGACAAGGAGATCCCTTATCACCCTCTCTTTTTATTATTATTATTTCGAGGAGCTTTAATGATCTTTTCAACAATAATCCCAGCATGTTTTTTAGAACTCAAGGTGGTCTTCTTCTCTCTCATCTTAGTTTCTTGATGACTTCATAATCTTTTGCAATGCCTCTATTCATCACATTAAAACTATTAAGAATCTTTTAAATAAATTTGGTAATGAAAGTGGTCTCTTTCTTAATGAAGGTAAAAGTTGTTTCATTCCTTCCTCTAAAATCCCTAGTAATAGGATCAACCAAATCTTGAGAATTACTAATTTTCAGCAATAACTTCCTATTAAATATCTTGGTGCTCTTTTTAAAGGTAAAAAAGATCACATCTCTTTGATGAGTTAATCCAAAAAATCTCTAATAAAATTTGTTTGGGAATTTCATTTACTCTCTTTTGGTGGTAGGCTCACTTTGATTAAGAGCACCCTTAACTCCATGCCTTTATATCTCATTCAAACCATTGTCGACCAATTCTACCATTAGATTGAGCGCCTCATTAAATTCTTAGGGTTCTAACAATTCTTAAAGAATGCATTGGACCTCTTGGTATAAAAAATTGGCACTCTTCTGAAGGTGGTCTTGGATGTAAGCCAATCAAAAGCTATCACTTTTTCTATAAACTTTGGTGGAATTTTAGGAGCAACAATAGTCTTTGGGCTAATTTCATGACGCCAAATCTTGCCGGTAAGCACCCTCTCATTTGCCCCTATAAAGTGGAGACTCTCTGTTTGGAAAAGACTTTGTTCCATCAAATGGGAAGCCAATCATTAATATCTTGGGGATTAACTCGGAACCTCTTTCTTTTGGCAAGATAACTGGACTGGAGGTGGGTCCATTGATGACTTACTTTCTACCCATTCCACTGCTGCTATTAAAGTGAACTCTTTCTAGTAGAATAATATGTGGAACAATAGTAAACATTATTCCTTTCTCTCTTTTAAATAAACTTACTACTATTCCTATCATTCTAGCAATCATGATCAGATCCTTTTAAGCTTTCTCAAAATGGTGACTTTAAAAATGTTTGGATTCATATTAAAAAGCTCATGATTTCTCCAATGTGTTTTTTTTAAACTTTGGAATAACACTATTCCTATTTCTTATTCTATTCTAACTTGGCATATTTTGAAAAACTTCATCCCTATTGACTCCTTGATGTGGGGTAAAGGTTTTTTACTTACCTTCAAAATGCTACTGCTGCTTTCACATTGAGAATGTGAATCATGTTTTTGTTAATGGAGCCATTGCTTCCAAACTTTGGATTTGGTATGATGATCTCTTTAACATTGTCAAATTCAATGGCTCCTTAACTTTATACCAACTTCTTGAAGTTTATTTTGAAAATACTATTAAAGGCCACATTAAAGTCATAACTGCTATCACTCTTATTTGGTTCATATGGATGGACATAAATGATGCAAAACATCGTGGGATTCCTATGAACCACATGAGGATAATTGCTAGAATTAAAAATAAAATTTGTGACTTGTTTAATGCCAATTTAATTCACTACAATCAATTCAAAAGTTGTAAATTTGTGGCCAATAAATTGGGTTTTAACTTCGGATCCAAATGGTAAAGATGACAAGATTGTTTATTGGTAAAACCTCATGCTAATACTATTAAAATTAACACGATGGCTCTGTTTCTCAAAATGCTTGGCGTGGTGGCATTTTTAAAAAACCTTAATGGTAAAGTCTTATGTGCTTTTGCTTACCCCTTAATACTTGCTTTCATTCCTTTCGAGCTAATGGCGGTTACAAAGCTATTGAGATTTGCCTTCAAAAGGTTGGCTCAATATTTGGATTGAGGTGGATGCCCTGTTCGATTGATCTTTTGACTTCCACCAAAATGGGCAACAATGTACTACCTTCTAAAGCAGACTAGAGCTCTCCTCTCAACTCTATTTTAAAATCACTCATGTATGGCATGAAGGTAATGCATGTCTTGATTACCTTGCTAATCGGGTGCTAGATTGGATGGCATAAAATTCTTTGATCAACTTACACTTTCTAAACATTTGTGTGGTTTGGTTAATTTGGACAATCTTGGACTCCCTTACCTCGAAATTAATCCATCCTATTGGTTTGGCATTACTATTTAACTTCATGATCAACTTTAGTTTTGTTTCTCTAGATTTTTGCTGATAATTTTGGTTACCCTTTTACGGTTATTCTTGATCTATGGCATCTACTTTTGGATTAATTACCTAACCTTATTTGATTTCTTGCTCTTCTTGTTTTCCACTACTTTTGGTAAGGTTTCTCTGTCTGTTGGAGGAGATGAATTATTTTATGCTTTTCTTTTACGCTTTCTGAGGGACTTCTTGCTATCAATATTTTGTTTATGGGTCTATTGTAATTTTCTATTATTTGATTAAGGTTATTTTTTCTCTTTTCCCTAAAATTTATTCATGGCCTCATGACTTTCTTTGTCTCATTATGTAATTGCTATAATTTTGTATAGCTTCATGGCCTTAATTTATCTATCTTTTCTCTCTTTAATAGGGTTGTGCCCCTCTATGCTATCTAACCTCACCTCCATTTATGGAGAACACTTATTATTATTCTTTTTCTTGCGGGATGGGATTTTATTCTTGATTTCATTTATTTTTTTTCTGTTGATGTTCTGGCGGTCTACTTTTCTTTGTCTTGAAGGATTTCAATGATGGTTTTCTTGAACCCCTTTGAGTCTATGTTGTCTCCTTGTTCTTACTAATTTATCTTATGGTGGGTGCAATAATTGTTTTCTATTTTAATTGTTGTTGTTGGATTATCGGTCTTTGTCAAGACTACTGGGGTTATTTATTGTCTTTGTTGTTTTGCATGCTTGCTTATCTTGATATTTGTGGACTACTTAATCTCTTTATTTCATTTTATCACATTCTTTTAGACTTGTGTATCCTTGTTATCTTATGCAGCTCTTGAATGGGTGGTTGAATGGCTAGCTATTATTTCTATATTGGGTTTGTTGTCTTGTTATTTATCTTAGTTTTGATTATTCTTGCTAATCTCATCAATGTATGAGACACATTATACCCTTTTTATTATTATTTTCTCTGGTTGGACTTTCTTTTTTATCTTCTTTACTTACTTTTATTGTTGGCTTAACTTGGTTACTTTTCTTTGTCTTGAAGGATTAATGTTGGCTCTCCTTTGAACCCTCTTGCATGTTGTATCACTATCTATTTGGTTTATCTTATGGTGGGTGCAATAATGGCTTTATTTGTTTATTGTTGCCTGATTATCTATACCTACTTGGTTACTAACTAATCTTGTCTATTGAATGGGTGGCTTTATGGCTAGCTCTTTATTTGTTGTCTTGGTTGTTTGTTGTCTTGGTTGTTTTGTTGTCTTGGTTATGTCTTGGTTTTGAGGATTTAATGTTGGTTCTCCTTTGAACCCCTAGTGTCTATGTTATTTCTCTATTTTTATTGGATTATCTTATCTTGGGTGCAATAATTGTTTACTATTTTATCATTGACTATGGGACTTTAGGGTCTATGTCCCAAGATGCTTAGTTTAATACATTGTCTTTTTTGTTTTGTGTTTTCTTGCTTATCTTGTATATGTGGGACTTAATCTGTTTTATTTTCCATCTTGGTTGATTAGGTTATGCGAATCCCCATGATTATACTTATCTTCTTGGATTTATTATCTTATATTATTCGAATGGTGGTTTATGGCCATTTCTTGTCTTTTTTGTTATCTTATGTCTTGTTGTTTCTTGGGATTATTGGGTTTTATATTGACATCTTTGTCTTGATTTGTCTTTCTTATCTTTATTTGGTGTTGTTGATGGGATAGCTTATTTCTTGTATTCTTGGTACAACTAATTTGTTGCATTCTCACCTTGGTCTGTTAGACCATCACTTGTTGTATTTGGGTTTGGGTTCTCTTGCCTTGCTTTACATTTGCTTTTGTTAACTTTTGCAATGGTTAGGGGTTGTTAACATCGCATTGCTTATTATGATTGGTTTCTTTTGGGATATACAGATGTACTCCTTTGAAAGTTTCATATGTTTGCTCATTGATTTGCTTAGCGAGATTTGTTGCTTTTTTTGTTGTTCTCTTGTGGTGGGTTTATCTAGCTAATTATACTCTTTATGTTTTAAAATGGATTGCAAGATGGCTCATTCTCATATGTATAGGATTCTCATGCTATGGTGACTATATTGATGATAATTTTCTGCATGGGACCTTATCTTACTGCTATCTCTTTCTATATTATAT
The DNA here is from genome assembly GCA_021442155.1 of Cymbidium sinense. Classification (NCBI taxonomy): domain Eukaryota; kingdom Viridiplantae; phylum Streptophyta; class Magnoliopsida; order Asparagales; family Orchidaceae; genus Cymbidium; species Cymbidium sinense. The sequence continues at coordinate 106,452,747 of CM038218.1, forward strand.
ATGGCTTTGTTTAGGTTTCTGTACTAAGGCCCATAAGACTTTCAACAAATGGCTTTCTTCCCATTTGTAGGTTATGATGGTGTGATGATTTCACCCTTCTTGGTTTGGTAGTAGCTCTTGTGATGTAACCCTTCTGAAGTTTGGATGCTCATATTTGCATCACCAATTTGGTGTGTGAGCACCTTCTTTCAAACACTTCTATAATTTTCCTCTTATGTTGCTCATTTTCACTTTCTGTCTACTTTGCTCTAATTTCTATCTTTCTTCATTTTTTGTGCACTTCTCTTTTCTCTTCTTGGGTTTGCTCTCTCTTGCATGCATTCTATCATCTAAGAGCTTTGGCTGATCTATCCATTGGCTTATTATGTTAATCATTTGTATCTTTTGCTTTACTTTTCTTTTTTTATTTTGCTTTTGGTATGCTTAGATAGGATTTACTCTCTGGTGATTGTAGCTCTTTGAGTATGGTTTTGAGTTTATCCTCTTAAGGATCTTGTAACCTCTTTGTGGCAATAAAATTCCCCTATGGGGTTTCCCAAAAAAACCCTAAAACCAAATAAACCCTAACCCTAAATAAACTAAACCCTAAACCAAAAAAAAAATAAAAATAAATAAACCTAAACCTAAAATAAACCCTAAAGCTAATAACCCTAAAAAATAAATAAAAAATGAATACCAAAAAAAACCTAAAACCTAAACCACAAACCTGAATAAAAATAAAAACCCTAAACCAAAACCTAAAATAAAATAAAATAAAATAAATAAAATAAAATAAAATAAAATAAAACAAACTAAACCAAATAAAAAAAATAAAATAATAAAAATAAACTAAAAAAAAACAAAATTAAATAAAAATAAAATAAACCTAAAAATAAAACTAAACAAATAAAAAAAACTAAATGTAAAATAAATTAAAATAAAATAAAATAAATAATAAAACTAAATAAACCCAAACTAAAAATAAACTGAAAATAAAACCAAAATAAAATAAATAAAACATAAACTAAACTAAAATAAATTAATCAAAATAAAATAAACTAAACTAAACTAAAAAATAAACTAAATAATAAGAAAATCTAAACCTAAACCAAAACTAAATAAAATAAAATAAATAAACTAAATAAAAAAATAAAACCAAATAAAACCTAAAATGATAAAATAAAATAAAACTAAACTAAATAAAATAAATAAAACCTAACTAACAAATAAAAAAAATAAACTAAAAAAAAAAAATAAACTAAACCTAAATAAAACTAAACCAAAATAAAATAATAAAATAAAATATAATACAAAATAAAAAAATAAAACTAAATAAAATAAAAAATAAACCTAAAATAAAAATAAAAATAAAATAAACTAAAATAAATAAACCAAGATAAACTAAAACTTAATTTTAAAAAATAAACCACAATAACTACCTAAAAAGCCAACTAAACCACAAACCACACTAAACCAAACCCTAAACCTAAACCCAAATAAAACCTTAAACTAAACTAAAATAAAACCAAACCTAAACTAAAACCTAAACCCTAACCAATAACTATAAATAAAATGAAAAAACCAAAACCTAAAACAAAAAAAAAATAAAATAAATAAATACTAAAAATAAACCTACTAAACCTTAAAACCTAAAATAAAAAAAATAAATAAAAAATAACTCATAAAAATAAACCTATAAAAAAAATAAATAATAAAAAAACAAAACTAAATAAATAAATATAACATAATTAAACTAAACTAATAAAAATAAAAAATAAACATAAAGAAAATAAAAATAAATAAACTAAAATAAAAAAACTAACCTAAACTTAATAAAAAAAAACTAAAACCCTAAACCTAAACTGCCTAATAAAAAAAACCACAAATAAACTAAAACTAAATAAACTGAACCTAAACTAAAAACTATGAACCTAAAATAAACCTAAACTCTAAACCAAAACCAAAACCACAAAATAAAACTTAAACTAAAAATAAATAAAATAAAACTAACTTAAAATAAACCCAAATTAAAATAAACTAAAAAATAAAATAAAAATTAAAATAAATAAACTAATTAAAATAAAAAACAAACCTAATAATAATAAAAAATAAACTAAAACAAAAATAATAAAATAAACTAAAAAATAAACCTACTGAGTTTGCTTATAAAAAAAAATAATAACCCTAAAGGCTCTTAAATAATCTGACCATAAAATAACCCTAAACTAAAATAAAATAAAATCTGACCTACTAAATGACCAAAACTACCAATAAACTATATAAAACTACATAATAAACTAAAATAAAATACTAGGCCTAACTAAACTAAATAATAAAATAAAATAAATAAATAAACCCAATACAAAATAAACCTAAAATAAAATAAATAACTCACTAAAATAAACCAAAACCAAAACTAAATAAAAATAAACTTAAATAAATAAATATAAACAAATAAACTAAATAAAATAAAATAAACTAAAAATTAAAAAATAAAATAATAAAATAAATAAAACTAAAACTTAAAATAAAAAAAAATAATAAAAATAAATAATAAATACTAAACTAAAAAAAAAAACCCTAATAATAAAACTAACTAAAAATAATAACTAAATAAAACTAAAACTATAAATAAAATATTAAAATACTAACTAAAAAACTAATCCTATAAATAAATAAAACTAAAAAACCAAAAAACTAAAAAATAATAAAACTTATGAATAATATATAAAAATAAATTACTAACTAAAAATTAAATAAAATCTTAAAAAAATAAAAAAATAATAAATAAAATATAAAAATACTAAAATATAAACCTAAACTAAAATAAATAAATTAAAATAAATATAAAATAAAATAAAAATAAACTAAAATAAATAAACTAAACTATAAAACTAAAAAAAATAAAAATAAATAAAAATAAAAAAAAAAAAAAGTAACTAAACCTAAAACTAAACCTAATACTAAAACCTAAAAAAAACTTAAAATAAACCCTAACCATTAAATAAAATAAACCCAAAACTAAATAAATAAATAAACCCTACCACTAAACCTAACCCTAAACCTAAACTAAATACCTAAAAAAAATAAATAACCTAATAAAAAAACTAAACCAATCAAATAAATAAAAAAAAAAATAAAATAAAATAAACTTTAAAAAACTAAATAACTAAACCTAAAATAAATAAAATAAAAAATAAAAAATTAAAACTTAACTAAAATAAATAAAATAAAACTTAAACTAAAATATAAAATAAAAAATAAAACCTAAATAAAATAAAATTAAATGGAAAATAAAATAATAAAATAAAAATAAAAATAAACTAAATAAAACCAACTAAAATAAAAAATATAAAAATAACATAAAACTAAAAACTAAAAAAAAAACAAAATAAAATAACCTAAACTAAAAATAAACCTAAAAATAAAACTAAAATAAACCTAAAATAAAACCTAAACCTAAACCTAAAAATAAATAAACATAAATCTAAATAAAAATAAAACCTAAAAAAAAAATAAAATAAAAATAAAACTATATAAAGTAAACTACTAAACCAAAACCTAAACTAAAAATAAACAAAAATAAAAAAAAACTATACTAAAAATAATAAACCTAAAATAAAATAAACTCACTAAATGAAATAAAAATAAACCTAAATAAAAATAAAAATAAAATAAACTAAAATAAATAAAGAAACTAAAATATAAACTCTATTTACTTAATTTAATAAATAAATAAATGAATAAATAAATAAAACTAGACCCTAAACAAAACTAAAAACCCTAATAAACCACAAAACCTTAAAGCTAAATCTTAAAACCTAAACTAAACCACAAATAAAACCTACTAAAAAAACCTAAACCCAAACCCTAAATCCTAAACCTAAAAACCTAAAAACCTAAACTAAATAAAATAAAACTAAAAAATAAAATAAATAAAAAACTTAACCTAAATAAAATAAAAAAAATATGATAAAAAAAAAAACTTTAACTAAAACTTAAACCTAAAAATAAAATAAAAGAAAAAATAAAAAACTAAATTAAATCAAAATAAATAAAAACCTAAACTAAACTAAAAAATAAAATAAACATAAAAATAGAAAAATTAAATAAAATCAAACTAAACATAAAAAATGAAATAAAATAAAAAACTAAATAAAGAAAACCTAAACTAAAAAAAAAATAAAATAAAAACAAAACTAAAAGTAAAACTAAACCAAACCTAAACTAACAAATAAACAAAAATAAAACTAAAAAATAATAAACCTAAATAAACTAAACTAAATAAAATAAAATAAACTAAATAAAATAAAAAATAAAATAAACTAAAATAAATAAAAATAAACTAAAAAACATAAACCTTCTGATTTACTTAATTTAATAAATAAATAAATGAATAAATAAATAAAACTCTAACCCTAAACCCTAAAACCTAAAATTAACCCTAAATAAACTAAACCACAAACTAAAAAAATAAACCCTAAACCACAAAACCTAAACTAAAACCCTAAACTAAACCTATAAAACCTAAACCTACCTAAATAAAATAAAAAAAAAATAAAATAAAAAAAAAAACATTAAAAATAAATAAAATATGATAAATAAAACTTTAACTAACTAAACCTAAAAATAAAATAAAGAAAAAAATAAAAAAAATTAAAACAAATAAATAAATAAAACCTAAACTACTAAAAATAATAAACATAAAAATAAACTAAATAATCAAACTAAACTAAAAAATAATAAAAAAATAAAACTAAATAAAGAAACTAAAAAAAAAAAAATAAACCTAAAAATAAATAAAATAAAACCTAAATAAAATAAAAAAATAAAAAATAAAAACCTATAAACTAAAATATAAACCTAAAAACTAAACCTCAAATAAAAATATAAACTAAATAAAATAAAATAAACTAAAATGAATATAAAATAAAACCTACATACATAAACCTAACCCTAAACTAAATAAATAAAATACTACCTAAAAATCCTACTATAAAATTATAAAACCAAACCAAAAAAATAAAAAATAAACTAAAAAAAAGAAACCTCCTAAACTAAAAGAAAATAAAAATAAAATAAAAAATAAAAATAAAATAAATAAACTTAAAATAAATAGTAAAATTTAATAAAATAAAAAATAAACCTAATAAAAATATAAAATAAATAAATAAACTAAATAAACTAAACTATGTTTTAATTTAAAATAAAACTAAAACCTAAACTTTAAAATAAACTAAACCTTAAAACCTAAACCCAAAACTTAGAACCCTAAACCTACAAACCCTAAGCCAAAACAAACCCTAAACTAAACCTTAACTTAAAACCCTAAACATTAAACCACAAAACCTAAACTAAAAACCACAAAAAAACCAAAACCAAACCTAAACTATAAACCCCAAACCCCTAAATAAACTAAACCCCAAGCATATGTCAAACAAATCTGGGTTGGTTTTGAGAATAATTTTTAGTCAGTTCGGGTTGAAGAAAATTGACAGTTGATTTTTTTTGGGTGGGTTCAGGATTGACTCTCAACTTCAAAATTGACTCGATTTTTACAAACTCGGGTTTGACTGAAATTGATGAGACCCACTGAAATTGAAATAATTTTTACACACCGATTTTTGACTTCGATTTTGGCTTATATATATATATATATATATATATATATATATATATATATATATATATATATATATATATATATATATATATATAGATCATTCAATGGTGTCATTAATCTGGTTGAAAAGTCAAGTTGGTTGAAGTTTTTGTCATTTAATAGCGGGTCAAGTTTGGGTCAACCATGTCAGTGCAGGTCAAATTCGAATTGATTTGAACTGGGCAGATAGGCCGAACACCACACTTAAAACTATCCTTAAACCCTAAACCCCAAACCTAATAAAATAAAACTAAACTAATAATAAATAAAACTAATAATAAACTAATAACTAATAATAATACTTAACTAAAAAAAGCGATAAAATTAACTAAATAAATTATAAAATTAATAATGACACTAAAACTAAAATAATAAAATAACTAAAACTAATAATAATAACTAAAATATAATTAACTAACTACAACCATTAAAATAAATAAATAAACTAACCAATAAAAATACTAATAATAAACTATTAAAGCTAATAAAAAATTAAAATAATAATAATAATAATAATAATAATAATAATAATAATAATATAATAATAATAATAATAATAGTAATAAAATAATGATAATAAAAACTAAACCCTAAAACAATAAAAGACAAATAAAAACCCAATAATAACTAAGAAACTAAAATTAATGACAAGCACAAAATCCACTAAACTAATAAAACTAAACTAAGTGGACCCAAAACTTAATAAAACTAACTAAACTAAGAATAAATAATATACTAAAAACTAATAAAATAAAACTAATAAAACCCAAAACTAAAAATAACCCCTAAACTAATAACTAAATAATTACAAAATAAAAGCTAATAACCTAAATCCAAATAAATGCCAAAACATAAGCTAATAACCTAAAATTAATAACAAAACATAAGCTAATAACCTAAAATGAATAACTAAATAATAACAAAACATAAGCTAATAACCTAAAATGAATAAATACCTAAATCCAAATAAACGCCAAAACAAAAGCTAATAACTAAAACAATAAAAATAATAATAAACTAAACTAATAAATCTAAACCTTAAAAAGATAATAACTAACTAATAAACTTAATAGAACTAAAATATAATAACAATAACTAAACTAAGCTAACTAAACTGACTAAACCCTAAATCCTTTAATTAGAAAAAACCATAAACCCTAAACACTAAATCCTGACCCTAACTGACTCACAAGCCTAAAACCCAAACACTAGACCCTAAACCTTAAACCTAGGCCACTGAGCCACACAGATCCTAAATACCTGAGCTAAACTAAAATAAATAAATGATAAATAAAACCTAAACTGAATAAAATAAGATAATAAAATAAAATAAAACCTAAACTAAAACTTTAGGATCCACAGAATAAAAACCTAAAATAAGATAAAACTAAACATAAAATAAAAATAAATTAAACCTAGATAAAATAAATTAAAACAAAATAAAACCTATATCTAAAAAATAAACCTAAAATATAAAATAAACCTAAACCCTAAAAGATATACCTGAATAAAATAAAATAAATAAAATTAAACAAATCTAAACCTAAATTAAAATAAAGTAGACTAAAATAAATAAAACTCAAACCTAAACCTAAAATAAAATAAACCTAAACCTAAACTAAATAAAATAAAATAAATTAACAATAAACCTAAACATAAACTAAAAATAAAACTTAAAATAAACCTAAAATAAAAACCTAAAATCTAAACCTAAATAAAATAAAATAAAACCCTAAACCTAAACCTAAAAATAAAAAGTAAAACCTAAACTAAAAAATAAAATGAAAATAATACTCAACTAAAAAATAAACCTAAACCTAAATAATAAATAAAACTAAAAAACATAAACTAAAATAAACAAACCTAAAATAAATAAACTAAACTAAATCAAAATAAAAAATAATCCTAAATAAATAAAAGGTAAACTAAATATACTAAATAAATCTAAGCCTACCAGTTGCTTAATTTAAAAAAAAATCATAAATAAATCCACAAACCTTAAACCCTCATCTAAACCCAAACCTGAGTAAACAAGCTGAATACAATCATGTAAAATTTTAAAATGCTAACCTAAACCCTAAAACCAACCCTGAGCAAACCTAAACAACCTGGGTTTGCTGATTTAAAAGAAAAGGCTGTAACCCTAAACCCTGGGCCCTCCAAACACTACATGACCTACAGGCCACCTAAAGCTAAAACCTGAGCCCTAAACCCTAAACTACAAGGCCCTAAACTAGCGAACCTTGAGAGGCACAAGGCCTGACCACAGCCCTGAGCCACAAAGAGCCCAAGGCCAGAGCTAGGGCCTAAATGTGGACCCTAAACCCTGAGCCAGGCACTAGGCCAGCAAAACCTAAGAATCTAACCTAAAATAAAATAAGACCTAAGAATAAATAAATAAAAGAAATGATGTAAATAAGATAGATAATAATGTAGAATAAAACTTAAAGCTAAGACCTATTAAATATAAATTAAAATAAAACTAAAGCAGAGAGAAATGATTAAACTAAACAAGACACTAAACAAACCCAGAACATAAAGCCATGGCGAGGCACTAGATCCTGGGCCTTAATCCTGGGTTGGGCCATAATCCCACCCAGGCATTGGGCCTTACCCTGAGCCCTAGGCCCTAAAGGCCTGGTCTAAAACCATAAACCTTGGCTTGGACCCTGAGCCACAGGCCACTGAGCCAGGCCACTGAGCTGACCACCAGGCCTGAGCCACAAGCCATGGGCCTGGGCCCTGAGCCACAGCCCAGGCTGAGGCCACTGAGCCAAGCTCACAACTGAGCTCACCCAACCCCAGGCCCCTGAACCCTAAACCCAAAATCATAAAACTTAAAATTTAAACATAAAATAAAATAAATAAATAAAAACCTAAACCTAAATAAAATAAATAAAATAAAATAAATAAAATAAAATAAAATAAAAATCTAAACTAAAATTTAAACCTAAACCTAAACATAAAAAGAAAATAAAATAAAAAATAAAATGAAAATAAAATAAAATTAATAAAAAACCAGGAACTAAACTAAAAAATAAAATAATCCTAAAATAAAAACCTAAATAAAATAAAACCCAAATGAAAAATAAAACAAAATAAACCTAAAATAAAATAGAATAAAAACTAAATAAAAACCTAAAGCAAATAATAAAGTTAAAAATGAAACTTAAAAATAAATATAAAATATAAAACTTAAACCCTAAACTAAAAAAAAAACCTAAACCTAAAATATATAAAATAAAATAAACCTAAATTTAAACTAAAATAAATAAAATCTAAACCTAAACCTAAAATAAAGCAGGAACTTTAACCCTAAACTAAATAAAATATGATTAACTAAAAATAAACCTAAACCTAAACTAAGAAAATAAAACATAAAAATAAACCTAAAATAAAAAACCTAACACCTAAACTTAAAAAAATAAAATAAAAACATAAAGCTAAACCTAAAAATAAAAATAAATCCTAAACTTGAAAAATAAAATAAAATAAAAACTAAACTAAAAAGTAAACATAAACCTAAACCTACACCAAGAAAATAAACTATAATTAAAAAAAACCTAAACTAAAATAAATAAATCAAACAAAAAAAAAATCAAAAAATTAAAATAAAGAAACTAAAATAAATAAAAATAAACTAAAATAAAGCCTACTACACCGGGTTTGCTTGAGACAAATCCCTGACCTTATGGCCTAGAAACCACTGAGTCATGACCTAAACCAGACTTCCCTAAGAATAAAGCCATAAACCGTGAGCTAAACCTACAGCCTGATCACAGGCCTAAACCACTGCCCACTGGCAGCCTGAGCCCCAAGCCATGACTGGCTGACCCTAACCACCAGAGCCCTGGACCCTATTGTAGACCTAAAGTCTAGCTAACCATGACAGGCCTAAAGGCCCCAGCCAGCCTGACACCAGCTGGTACTCTGGATCCCAGGCCCCACCTGGCGATTAGATCCTGAGGAGCGGACCCAAGCTAAAATAAATGCAAACCACTAAACTGCCAATCCTAAAGCCTGCAAGCCTAAATCCTGAGTACAGGCCTTAAACCTGAGGCACTGAATACAGACCTAGGCCACTGAGCCACTAAATAATAGCCCTAAATCATGAGCCGACCCAGCTGGTGACCTGAGCCATGGGCCCTAAAGATCCAAAACCACAAGGCTGAGCCTGGGCCCTGGGCCAGGCCTTGAGCTAGGCCCCTGAGCTAAGGCCCTGGTGGAGAGCCACAAACACTGGGCTACTAGGCCCTGAGCACTGGCCCTAGGCCACCCCTCAGATCCTGAGGCACAAAACCTAATCTTAAACTAAATACAACCTAAAGATAAAAGATAAAAGACCTGGACCTAAAATAAAGAAAAATTAAATAAATAAAATCTAGTGAAGCATAAAGCCTAAACCTAAGAATTAAATAAAATAAAAAAATGAAAACTAAAATAAAGATAAAATAAAACTAAAATCTAAATAAAATAAAATAAACTTAAGAATTAAAACCACAATAAAATAAAACTATATAAATTAAAATAAAATAAACCTAAAATAAAATAAATATAAATTAAATAAAAACCTAAACCAAAAAAAAAACTTAAAATAAATAAAAATTAAAACATAAACCCTAAACTAAAAAAAACCTAAACATAAAATAAAAATAAAATAAACCTAAACCTAAACTAAAATTAACTAAACTTAAATAAAATAAAAAAAAAAACTATAAACCCTAATTCTGAAACCCTAAACCTTAAAGCCTAAACCCTAAAACTACCTACAACCTAAACCTACAACCACTAAGCATTAAACACTAAACCCTAACCCTAAACCTAAACCTAAAGCATAAACACTAAAACCCAAACCCTAAATCCCACAAACCTAAATCGTGATCCTAAACCCCAACATTAAACACCAAATCATAAACCTAAACCTAAAGTAACTAAATAAATTAAAAAATAAACCTACCAGAAAACCTAATAAACTAAACCTAAACCTAATTCCTGAATAGGTAGAACCATGACAGAACATCCAGTCAACGGGCTCAATGTAGATGGTGGTGGAGGCGAAGGTGATAGTTATCGCGGTGGTGGTGGGGAATCTGGAGGTCGGTGGATATGGAAGTGGTGGTTGGAGCAGTGGTGGTTATGTATGTGGTAGCAGCGAAGGAGGTTACAACCTTGGTGGTGGCAGAGGGAGAGATCGGGGATATGATGGTGGATCCCACTACTCGAGAGGCTAGGGTGGTTCTAATGGGAACTAGAGAAACTGAAGAACGGTCGATCCGATCTACTGCTTATGGAACTATCTTTACAGTTGAGACAGTTCTAGTTATCTAGGTTTTTTTATTTGCTCTATGCGTGCTAATTTTTTTATCTATGTCATCACTTGTGTCTTAGAAAACTTGGTGTGTTACTTGGTTTTTGAAATCAAAAAGAAGAAATGTTGAATCTAAATTTGTTCTCTCTTAAAAATAAAAACCAAAAACCCTAAACACTAAACTAAAACCTAAACCCTAAACAAAAAAAAACCTAAACCTATAATAAAAATAAAATAAACTTAAACCTACACTAAAATAAATAAAACCTAAACCAAACTAGATAAAATAAAATATACTAAAATAAAAGCAAAACCTAATAAAACCTAAAATAAAACTAGGATAAAACAAACCTAAACCTAAAAAAATAAAATAAAACATAAATCTAAACATAAATAAAATAAAATCGACCTAAAAATAAAATAAAATAAACTAAACTAAAAAATAAACATAAACCTAAACATAAAAAAAATAAACTAAAAGATAAAAACATAAACTAAATTATAAACTTAAAATAAATAAACTTAACTAAATAAAATAAAAATAAACCTAAATAAAATAATAAAATAAAATAAATGAAAATAAACTAAATAATAAATAAACTAAACACCACTTGATTTTTTTTAAAAACCTTTAAGCACTACCTAAACCTAAACCCTAAAATCCTGAACTAGGCCCTAAACCATAGATCCTAAAACTACCCTAAACTTTGGGTTTACAAGGCTGACCCTAAATGCTAAAGGCAGCCTGAGCCACTAAACCTAGGCACAAGATAAAAAATAAAATAAAATAAAAGGCTCTGACCAACCCTAAACACTACCCTGACCTACCATAAATCCTAAGACTCTAAACCCTAAACCCTAGGCCCCTAAACCCCACAATCCACAAGGCCCTGACACAAACCTAAGATCCAAAGGCTGAACTAAACTAAATAAAGGCTAAAATAAAATAAATAAAAACATAAACCTAAATAAAATAAAATAAAATAAAACCTAAAAGGCTTAAACATGAAGAAACATAAACCTAAACCTAAAATAATAAATAGAAAAATAAAACTAATGAAATAAATAAAGAAAACCTAAATAAACTTAAAATAAATAAAACTAAAATAAAACCTAAATAAAATAATAAACCCAAACATAAACAATATAAATATAAAATAAAATAAAACTAAACTAAATAAAAACTAAACTTAAAATAAACCTAAAATAAAACATAGAAAGAAATTAAAATAAAACCTAAACACTAAAATAAAAAAAACTTAAACCTAAAATATACAAAATCAAATAAACTAACTAAAATAAATAAAACATAAACCTAAAATAAACTAAACTGAGCCTACTAAATAAAATAAAATAAACTAAAATAAACATAATCCTAGGCTAAAAATAAACCTAAAAAATAAACCTGGGAATAAAACCTAAAACTTAAACCTAAAGATAAAATAAAACCTGAAACCTGACCAAAATAAAAAGCTTAAACTTAAAGATAAAATAAAGATAAAACTAAATAAACATAAATAAAAAAATAAAGATAAATATAAATAATGACTAAATAAACCTAAACCTGCGTGTATTTGATCTAAAGAGAGTAGCCACCTGAGTTCAAGATCAGCTGTACTGAGCCCTAAAGGCCAGGCCACACTGCTGGCTGACTGCAGCCCTAAGCTGGCCCACAGGCCCTGGGCCACGGACTGATCAGGCCAAGATCAGGCACGCCTGGGCCACTAGGCCCTGATCTCTCTGGCTGAGGCCACATGCCCAGGCCACTACTGAGGCCCTGAGCCAGGAAACAGGCGCCCAGGCCCTTATGGGCCCTGAGCTGACCACAGGCCTGACCTGGCCTAACCTGGGCCACACTGACCAGGCCACACAGCTAGATCTGGGCCCAAGGCTTTAGCCCAGAGCCAGATCCTGGGCCACTAAGATCACAGGCCCCAGACCCCAGGCCCCACTGGGCCCAAGACCCTAAAGGCACAGGCTAAAATAGATCAGATACTAAGATAAATGAAGCACTGGGCTAGATAAAAGATCAAAATATAGTGTAGATAAGATAAATAAAATAAATGTAAAATAAAATAAGTAAAACCTAAATACTAATAAAGATAAAATAAACCTAAGGAATGAGAACCTAAATAAAATAAAACTAAACACAAAATAAAATAAAAATAAAATTAATTAACCTAAAATAAAATAACATAAAACTAACCTGAACCTAAAACCTAAAATTAAAACCTAAAAATAAATTACAAATATAACTAAACCTAAACTAAAAAACTTAAACCTAAAATAGAAAATAAAAAAACCTAAACCTAAACTAAAATTAACTAAATAGAAATAAATAAAACCTAATCTTAAACCAAAAATAAACCTAAACTAAACCTAAAATAAACTAAACCTAAACACTAAACTAAATAAAATAAAATAAACTAAAAATAAGCCTAAAAAAAAACCTAAAACCTAAATGTAAAAAACTAAGATAAAAACCTAAACTTGAAACCAAAAATAAAAAATAAAATTGAAACCTAAAAAATATAATAAAAATAAAACTCAACTAAAAAATAAACCTAAACCTAAACCTAAACCTAAAAAATAAACTAAAATAAAAAAAACCTAAACTAAAATAAATAAACCTAAAATAAATAAATTAAACTAAATAAAAATAAAAAATAATCCTAAATAAAAATAAAAAAGAAAGTAAACTAAAATAAATTAAAAATAAACTAAATATACTAAATAAAACTAAACTTACCGATTTACTTAATTTTTTAAAAAAACATTAAACCCTAAATCCAATACCTTAAACTCTAAACTCTAAAGCCTAAAGCCCAAACCCTAAACCCTAAAAAATGCTAAATCTTAAACCCTAAACCCTAAACACTATAAGCATAAACCATAAAACCCTATGCCTTAAACCCTAAATCCTAAAACCAAAATTTAAAACCCTAACACTAAACCCTAAACCCTAAACCCTAAACCCTAAACACTAAAGCCCAAACCCTAAAACACAAACCCTAAACCTAAACATAAAGTAACTACATAAATTAAAAAATAAACCTAAACCCTAAAACCTAATAAACCTAATGGTAAACCTAAACCCTAAGAATGGGCAGAACCTTGATAGCAAGAACATCATTGTCAACCAGGCTCAGTCTAGATCTAGCATTGGAGGCATAAATAGAGGTGGCGGTTATCGTAGTGTTGGTGGGGGATTTGGAGGTGCTAGTGGATATGGAGGTCACGGTCGGAGCAGTGGTGGTTATCGAGGTGGGAGAAATGACGAAGGTTATAATCGTGGTGGTAGCGGTGGGAGAGATCGGTGATATGATGGTGGATCCACTCAAGAGTAGAGGTGGTTCGATGGGAGCTGGTGAAGGAAGAGCGGTTGATCGATCTACTTATGGAACTATGTCTTTATAATAGAGATGGTTCCAATTTTCTAGGGTTTTTGATTTGCTTTATGTGTGCTCATTTTTGATCTATGTCGTTACTTCTATCTTAGAAAACTTGGTGTGTTACTTGGCTGACAAAATCGAAAAGAAGAAATGTTGAATGTGAATTTGTTCTCTGTTAAAGAAAAATAAAAACTCCTAAACCCTAAATTAAATCCTGAACACTAATACTAAAACCATAACCCTAAACCCTAAGAATTAAACCTTAAAAACACTAAACCCTAAATCATAAACCCAAAACCATAAAACCCTAAACTATAAACCCTAAATCCTAAACCTTAAACCTTAAACCCCAAACCCTAAACCTATAACCCAAAACCCAAAACCCTAGACTAACCATAAATCTTAAACCTTAAATCCTAAACCCTAAAAAGTTAAAAACCAAAATCTAAACTATATAAAACCTTAAAAAAATAAATAAATAAACCTAAACCAAAATAAAGAAAAATAAAATGATAAACTAAAACCTAAACCTAAAAAATAAATAAAATACAAAGTAAAACTAGACTAAAACAAAATAAATAAAGCTAAACTAAAAAATAAAATAAAAAAACCTAAATAAAATAAAAAAACTAAAACTTAAAATAACATACATAAACCTAAAATAAAATAAAATAAAACTTAATAAAACCTAAACCTAAAAAATAAAAAAATTGAACCTAAAAATAAATAAAAATAAAACAAAATGCTAAACTAAAAATTCCTAAACTTAAAATAAAAATAAAATAAACCAAACCTAAAAAGAAGAAAGCTACATTAAAATAAATAAAATGAAAACCTAAATCTAAAATAAACTAAACTAAACCTAAAATAATATAAAATAAACTTATAATAAACTTAAACCTAAAAAAAAACCTAAAACCTAAGACCTAAAGATAAAATAAAACCCAAACCTAAACCTAAAATAAAAATAAACCTAAGAAAAATAAAATAAAACTAAACTAAAATAAAAAGACCTAAACTAACTAATGAACTAGATAAAAGAAAAAAATTAAAGAAAATAAATAAACCTAAAAGTAAATAAACTAATTAAAATAAAAATAAACCTAAATAAAATTAAAATAAAATAAACTAAAATATATAAAATATGCTTAATAAATCAAATAAAACTTGGTTTACATGATTAAAAAAAATAAAATAAATTAAAATTTAAAATTAAAACCACCCTAAAGCCCTATCCCAGTCCTAACCCTGAGCCATACCCTGAGCTATCCTAACCTAAACCCTACAAACCCTAAAGCCCTAGCCACAAAGGTTAGGCCACACCCTGAGCCCACAAACCTACAACCCCAAAAAAGGCCTTAAACCTCAGACCTGAGCCCTAAACCTTAGGCAGTGAGCCATAAACTATAAACCACTGCACTAAAACCTAACTTGAGACCTAAATTAAATAACCTAAAAATAAAATAAATACTGGGACTGACCTGGATAAAATAAAATCAAGAGTGACTGGGGATTAAAAGGCACACCTGAGCTGAGCCCTGGGCCCTGAGTCTTGGAGTGTGCCCTGGGCCCTAAAGCCTAAGGCTGACCTAGCAGGCCCTTTGGGCCCTGGACCCAGGCCACATTGGAGTGCTGGGCTGAGGCCACTGGGCCAGGCTGAAAAGGCTTCTGGGCCACACGCCTAAAACCATAAACCTGGGCTCTAACTGACCTGGGCCACAGGCCCTAAACCTGATCTTTGGCTGGGCCACAGGCCCTGATCTGACCTGACCCTGGGCCTTAACCTGAAAATATTAGGCCACTGGGCCTGATCTTTGGGCCACAGGCCCTGGCTGACCACAAGGCCTGGGCCTCAAAACAAAATGTTGGGCCTTGCCTGGCTCCTGGGCGGGACTGATCCAGGCCCTGGTGACCTGAGCCCTGGGCCTTGGGCCCTAGCCACAGGCTCAAAGGCCACAGGCCCCACTGGTTCTTGGGCCTAAACCCTGGAGTCTTTGGGCCCAGGCCCTAGGCCCTAAACCTAACCTGGGTTAGATAAACCATATAAAGATAAATAAAT
This sequence comes from Cymbidium sinense, assembly GCA_021442155.1. Taxonomy (NCBI): domain Eukaryota; kingdom Viridiplantae; phylum Streptophyta; class Magnoliopsida; order Asparagales; family Orchidaceae; genus Cymbidium; species Cymbidium sinense. The sequence goes on from CM038218.1 coordinate 106,469,147, forward strand.
GACCTCGACCTAAATAAAATAAAAAAATAAAAATATAAACCTAAACTATGAACCTAAAATATAAAAAATAAAATAATAAAATAAACTAAATTAAAATAAATAAAACTAAGCTACTTAAATAAAATAAACCTAAGAATAAAATCTAAATAAAATAAAAAAAATGTAAAATAAAATAATTAACGTAAAATAAAACTAAGTAAAAACTAAATAAAAACCTAAACCTAAAAAATAAACCAAAAAATATAACCTTAAAATCAATGAAAAATAAACCCTAAACTAAAATAAAATCTAAACCTAAATAAAAATAAAATATACCTAAACCTAAACTAAAATAAACTAAACTAAAATAAATAAAACCTAAAGCTAAACTTAAAATATACTAAACCTAAACCTAAACCTAAACTAAATAAAATAAAATAAACTAAAATAAACCTAAACATAACCTAGAAATAAAACCAAAAATATACCTAAAAAAACCTAAAAAACCTAAAAAAGATAAGATAAACTTAAACTAAACCTAAAAATAAAATAAAAAAAATCTAAACCTAAAATAATAAAATAAAACTAAACTAAGAAATAAACTAAAGCCTAAACCAAAATCTAAAAATAAACAAAAATAAAAAGCCTCAACAAAAATAAATAAACCCATAATAAATAAAGTAAATTAAATAAAAATAAAAATAAAAAATAAAATAAACTAAAATAAATAAATAAAACTAAAAAAACTAAATAAACTAGCTACGGTTTGCTTAATGTAAAAATTAAATTAAAAAAACCCTGACCCTAAACCCTAAACCCTAAACTAACCCAGACACCCTAAATCTATAGCTAAACTCCTAGGCCTAAACCCTGGAGCCCTGAGTACAGGCTAAACCTAAACCTGGGCCCTGGGCCTAGTCACCCACCTCCCAGGCACCCCAGGCCACTGGGCCTGGGCCACAGGCCTGAGCCATGGGCACCCTAAACCCAATCCTAAACTGGGCTAAATAAAACCTAAAGATAAATAAATAACAGGCTAAACCTAAATAAGACAGTAAAAATAATAATAATGTCATTTAAAGGCTAAACCTAAACTGAGCCCTAGGCTGAGCCACTGGGCCCCTGAGGCCTAAAGATGTAAGACTAGGCCCCAGGCGGCCCTTGACCTGGGCCCTGGGCCTACACCCTGCCTGGGCCTGGGCCCCAGGACCTGGGCCCTGGGCCCACAGGCCACTGGGCTCTGGGCCCTAACCCTAAAACTGGGCTAAATAGCCTGAAGATAAAATAAATAAAGGCTGATCTGATAAAGGTTAAGATCAGATAAAGGCTGAGCTAAGCTTAGGCCCTGGGCTAAATATGGGCCCAGATAAGATGGGCCTAGAAATAATGGATTAAAGTTGATAAAATAAGAATGATAAACTGTAACATAAATAAAATAAAACTAAATAACATTTAAACCTAAAAAGTAAACTAAAATAATTAAAATAAAACCTAAACCCTAAACTAAAGAAAAAAACCTACCTAAATAAAAAATTAAAATAAACCTAATCCTAAACTAAAATAAATAAAACCTAAACCTAAAAATAAAATAAACTAAACCTAAACCATAAACTAAATAAAATAAAATAAACTAAAATAAACCTACACCTAAATTAAATAATAAAACCTAAAGATATACCTAAAATAAAAACCTAAAACCTAAACTTTAAAAAATAAAATAAAAACCTAAACCAAAAAAATAAATAAAAATAATACAAAACTAAAAAATAAACATAAACCTAAACCTAAAAAAAACTAAAATAGAAAACCTAAACTAAAATAAATATACATAAAATAAATAAACTAAACTAAATAGAAAAATAAACCTTTAAGAAAATAAAATAATAAAATAAACTAAAATAAATATAAAATAAACTAAATACCTATTTTGTTTTTTTTTTTAAAACCCTAATCATAAATCCTAAATCCTGGGCCCTACCCCTAACTGACCCTCCCAAACTAACCTGACTGCACTCGTCAAGGCCACACAGGCCTACCTGATCGGCAGGAGGCTGAGCCCTAGGCCCTAGGCTGACACTGTGCATCCTGGGCCCAAACTGAGCCCGCCTGGCTCTAAACTGACACAGGCCCTAAGCTATGGGCCCACAGGCTGAGAAAGAGCTGGGCCAGGCTCTGGGCCTCAGGAGCCTGGGCCCAAGGCTGGGCCCCTGGGCCCTGGCCTGGGCCACTGAGCTAAAACCCTGGCCCTAAACCCTAAACCCACTGGGCTAAATGCACAAACATGAGCTAAACTAAATCTTAATAAAATATATAGATCTGGGCTTAGATAAGATAATTAAGATAAAATTAACCTCAACTAAAACCTAATGACTTGAGATAAAATAAAGATTACTAGATAAATTAAAATAAAATACATAAAATGTAAACTAAACTAAAAATAAAATAAACCTGGAGATTAAAAACCTACAAAAAATAAAAAACTAAAGATAAAATAAAATAAAATAGCCTAAAATAAAATAATAATTAAAACAAAACCAAAATAAACCTAAAATAAATAAAAAAATAAAATCTAAACCATAAACTAAAGAAAGCTAAAACCTAAAAAAATAAAACAAAATAAACTAGCTAAACTAAAATAAACTTAAAATAAAACCTAAAATCTAAAAATAAACCTAAAACTTAAACCTAAAAAAAATACTTAAACCTAAACCTAAAAGATATAATAAAAATAAAACTCAACTAAAAAATAAACCTAAACTTAAATCTGAACCTCAAAAATAAAATGAAATAAAATACCTAAAATAAAATAAAATAACCTAAAATAAATAAACTAAACTAAATAAAAAATAAAAAATAAACCATAATTAAAGTAAACTAAAATATATAAAAAATAAACTAAATATACTAATTAAACTTAAACCTATGAGTTTACTTAATTTTAAAAAATAGAAAAAAAATCATAAACCCTAAATCCTAAACCCTAAACCTACAACCTTAAACCCTAAACCCTAAAAAATGCTAAACCCTAAAAGCATAAACCCTAAAACTTTAAACTTTAAACCCTAAACCCAAAACCTTAAACCGTAAATGTTAAACCCTAAATCATAAACACTAACCCTAAACCCTAAATCCTAAACCCAAAACCCAAAACCCCAAACCCTAAACCTAAACCTAATGTAAATAAATAAATTAAAATATAAACTTAAACCCTAAGAATGGTCAGTACCTTGACGGTAAGAACATCACCATCAACTAGGGGTCGTTTAGATCTAGCAGTGGGAGGCGTGGGTTATCCGCGGTGGTGGTGGGGATCTAGAGGTCGGTGGATATGGAGGTGGTGGTGAGCAGTGGTGGTTATGGAGGCGGGAGGAGCAACGAAGGTTATAGTCGTGGTAGTTCTGGAGCGAGAGATCGAGGATATGATGGTGGATCCCACTACTCGATAGGCGGGGTGGTTCTAATGGAAACTAAAGAAACTAAAGAACGATAGATCTGATCTGCTACTTATGGAACTTTTTCTTTACAGTAGAGATAGTTCTAGCTATCTAGGGTTTTTATTTACACTATGCCTGCACATTTTTTATCTATGTCATCACTCGTGTCTTAGAAAACTTGGTGTGTTACTTGGTTGATGAAATCAAAAAGAAGAAATGTTGAATCTGAATTTGCTCTCTTTTAAACAAAAAAAAAAACTAAAATGAAAAACTGAACCTCAGAAAACCTAAACCCTAAACCCTAAACCCTAAAATAAAAAAATTAAAAAAAAAACACTAAACCTAAAACTAACCCTAAACCCTAAACCTATAACCCTAAACCTCAAACACTAAAGCCCTAAACCCTAAACATAAAATCCAGGACCTAAACCTTAAACCAGGTAAACCTAAAACACTAAACCTAAAATAACCAAACCATAAATGCCAAACCCTAAAACCCTAAACCCTAAAACCCTAAGCCCTAAAACCCAAAATACTAAAATATAAACCTAAAAATCAGATTAAAATAAAACTCAACTAAAAAAAAATGAGCTTAAACTTGCTTAACCTAAAAAAATTTAAAAAACCTTAAATAAGATAATCAACTAACTAAACTAAGATAAAAAATAAACCTAAATAAAATAAAAAAATAAAATAAACTAAAATAAATAAAGAACCCTAAACCTGACCTGAGCCTACACCCAACCCTAAACCCTAACCCTCCTAAACCTTAAACTAAACTATCCAGCTTAAACCATAACCCTTATCCCTAAAACCTACCATCCCTAAATCTCAATCCTAAACCCTAAACCCTAAACCCACACACAAACCTTAAACCTAAACCACTAAATTAACTAAAAAATAAACCTAAACCCTAAAACCTAATAAACTTAAACATAAACCCTAAGAATGGGCGAACCATGGCGGGAACATCACCATCAACGGCTCACGCTAGATCTAATGGCGAGCGGCGGTTCTCATAGTGATGGTGGGGGATCTAGATGTGCTAGTGGATATGGGGTGGTGAAGTAGTGGTTCTGGAGGTGGGAGGAGTGATAAAGGTTATAGTCGTGATGGTGGTGGAGGGAGAGATTGAGGATATGATGGTGGATCTCGCTACTCGAGAAGCCAGGGTGGTTCTAATGGGAACTGGAGAAACTGAGGAAAGATCGATCTGAAATACTGCATATGGAACTATGTCTTTATAATAGAGACAGTTCTAGTTATCTAGAGTTATTAATTTTACTTTATACGTGCTCATTTTGGATCTATGTAAACACTTCTATCTTAAAAAACCTGGTGTGTTACCTGGTTGATGAAATCGAAAAGAAGAATTTATTATCTATTAAGAAAGAAAACCAAAAACCCTAAACCTAAAACCTAAAACCTAAACCCTAAATCATAAACCTTAAACTCTAAACCCCTATCTAAAATAAATAAAATAAAAAAACCAGACCCTAAACCTAAACCCTAAACCACAAAAAACTCTAAACCCACCCCAAACCTAAACTAAACCTAAACCCAAAACTCCCACTTACACCTCTCCCTCTCTAGGCCCATCCACTAAACGGACCCTAAACCTCCTAAACCTAAATTAAATAAAACCTAAAAAAAAATTCAACCTAAAGCTAAATAAATAAATAAAAAATAAAATAAAAACCTGACTAAAACTTAAACCTAAACCTAAACTCTACCTAAAATAGATAAAATAAAAATAAAATTAAATTAAAATAAATAAATAAAAGGCTTAAACTAAACTAAAAATAAAATAAATAAAATAATAAAATGCCTGACCCTAAATGTGCCGACACTATAATCCCTAACCCTGGGCCACCCCAAGACCCTAAACTCAACCCAGACCTTGGGCCCCTAGGCCTAAACCCCCAGGCCACTAAAGCATACACACACTAAACCTAAACCCTGACCCACCTAAGGCCCTAAACCCTGACCCTGGACTCTGCATGCTAAACCTGACTACAGGCCATTAAACCCTAAACCATCACTAAATAAAGATAAAATAAAAACTCAACTAAAAATAAACCTAAACCTAAACATAAATCTAAAATAAACTAAAATAAGCATAAAAGATAAATTAAAAATAAATCTAAATAAAATAAAAAAACCTAAATCTATTGGTTTACATAATTTAAAAAAAATACCCCTACACCTTAAACTTACAACCAAACCCTAGGCACTTGACCTTAAACCCTAAACCCTAAACCACCCACCCTTCCAAACCCACCCTACCCCTCTAAACCCTAAACCTAAACCCTAACCCTAAACCTAACTAACTAACCCACTAAACCAAACCCTAAACCTAAACCTAAAGTAACTAAAAAAATTGAAAAATAAACCTAAACTCTAAATCCTAGTAAATTTAATCCAAAACCTAAACCCTAAGAATGTGTAGAACCTTGATGGCAAGAACATCACCATCAACCATGCTCAGTATAGATCTAGCGGCAGAGAAAAAGGTGGTGGCATCGAGTATCGCAGTGGTGGTGGGGGATCTAGAGGTGGTTGTGGTCAGAGTAGTGGTGGTTATGCAGGTAGGAGGAGCAATGGACATTACAGATATGGTGGTGATGGCGAGAGAGATCAAGGATATGATGGTGGATCCCACTACTCGAGAGGCCAAGGTAGTTTTGATGGGAACTAGAGAAACTGAAGTACGGCCGATCTGATCTGTTGTTTATGGAATTATGTCTTTACAGTAGAAATGATTCTAGCTATCTAGGGTTTTTGATTTGCTTTATGCATCCTCATTTTTCATCTATGTCATTGTATGTGTCTTAGAAAATTTGGTGTGTTACTTGGTTTATGAAATGAAAAGAAAAAAATGTCTAATATGAATTTGTTCTCTATTAAACAAAACTAAAGCCAAAAAAATAAAATCTGGACCCACTTTAAACTTTAAAACTTGAACTCCAAACCTAAAACAAACCTTAAACCCTAAATCCTACCAAAATAAAAATAGAAAAACCCTAACCACATGGCTCCTATCTATCCTACCACTCCCCAGGCTGCACCTACTAGGCCCTAAACCCTACAAACCCTGGGCCCTAAACATGCCTGGGCCCTGGGCCCTGGGCCAGGCCACCCCTAAACTACCAGGCCCAGGCCCTAAATACACAGATCTTAAACCTAAACCCTAAGCTCCCAGGCCTAAACCCTGAGCCTTAAACAAAATGGCCTGATCCTGGGTTAGGCCTGTGGGCCCAGGCCCTCTAAACCCTGGCTGACCCAAACTCTACTGGAGCAAAACCCTATAAAACCCCAAATCAGATAGTGATCTAAACCACCCCAGGCCTAGACCCAAACCTAAAACCTAAATTTAAACTAAATAAATTTTAAAATATAATTAATAAAACTTAATCCAAAATAAAATAAGATCCTAAACTAAGACCTAAACCTAAACCTAAAAATAAAATAAAATAAAAATAAAAACTAAAGTAAAATAAAATAAATAAAAACCTAAACTTAATTAAAAAATAAAATAAACCTAAAAATAAAAACTTAAAGTAAAATCAAAATAAAATAAACCTAAAATAAAATAAAATTAAAACTAAATAAAAACCTAAACCTAAAAAGTAAACCTAGAAATAAAAAAAATAAAACCTAAACCCTAAACTAAAAAAAAACCTAAACCTAAACTAAAATAAACTAAACTAAAATAAATAAAATGTAAATAAAAACCTAAAGTAAACTATAGCTAAACCTAAACCTAAACTAAATAAAATAAAATAAACCTAAACTTAAACTAAAAAACAAAATCTACAAATAAACCTAAAAGATAAACCTAAAACCTAAACCTTAAAAAAAGCTAATCCTAAAAATAAAAAAAAATAAAACATAAACCTAAAAAATAAAATAAAAATAAAACTAAACTGAGAAATAAACATAAACATAAACCTAAACTTAAAAAATAAACTAAAATAAAAAATCTAAACTAAAATAAATAAATTAAACTAAATAAAAAGAAAAAAACTTAAATAAAAATTAAAAATATATAATAAACTAGAATAAATATAAATTAAACTAAATAAACTAAATAAACTTTAACATACTCGTTTACTTCATTTAAAACTAAACCCTAATCCCAGTCCTAAATCCTAAACCATAAACACTAAACCCTACCCTACAACCTACCACTAAAGGCCTAAACCTAAAAAAAAATAAAAAAAAATAAACCCTAAGAAACCCTAAATAACTAAACCCTAAACCCAAAACCTGAGCCCTAAACCCTAAATTAACATTAACTAAACCTAAACGACCCTAGGCGGCGGACCTGACCTTTAATCCTGAAAAAACCCTAAACCCTAAACCCTAAACCTTTAATCCTAAACCCTAAAACCCTAAACCCTAAACCCTAAACCCTATACCCTATACCTAAACCCTAGAACCCTAAACCATAAACCCTAAACCCCAAACCATAAAACCTACAACCATAAACACTAAACCTAAACCCCAAACCCTAAACCCTCTAAATGTCTTTATGTATGTTGAAGTGTTCAAACAATAGGGACATGTGCAAGTTAGAGATAAATACAAAAGAACAGATGTTACATAATCCCGGTTTGGTCTTCGGACCGGGTCCGGGTTAACAAAACCTAAAAATTTGATATTATAAAAATTTCAAATTAATAATATATGATAAGCTAATTCTATCATATAATACAAGATATGAATCAATTGACATAGCTTCTAAAATTCAAACTCTCAGGAAGAAAGGTCCTAAACCCGATCCTATATGTTCAAACTAGAGTTGATAAGGTTTTGAAGGATTATGCTTCTTGAGATAATGAATTTAGACCCGATCCTCTGCAGAAAATTGGACAGAGTAGACAAGGTCTATCAATTGATATTAGCCCTATGATCGAAAAGGGTAATTATAATTAAAATTTTAATGATAAATGATCATATATTCAAATCTAAATTAATCATAAAATGATCAAAATTCAAAGAAAATAATAAAATATAAAAAAAATGAAATTAATTATTTAAATTAAAACTATAAAAAATAAAAAATAAATCCACTCCTCCGCAACTGTTTGTCTTCGGGTGACAAATTAAGAAAACTTTTTCTCACAAAGAGTCAATGTCAAATTAAATACATAACTACCTTCACACTCAAATATTCCTAAAGCCCGTAAGGACATGGCCCGTGTCCTCTGTCCGCATGGTTTTACCGTGATATGGCACCAAATAAATGACGGTTACGACCTGAGCCCTCTGACCGGGTGGTTCGTCGCGATATGGAATAGCAGCTACTATGGATGAACTTAAAGAAATTAATTTGGGGACTAAGGAGGATCCTCGCCCAATGTTCATCAGTGCTCTACTTCCTGAAGATAAAGTGAAAGAATTAAAAACTTTGCTCTATGAATTGATTGCTTTACTGGACATATCTTTGAAATGCCGAGCTTATCCCGATATAGCGGTTCACAAACTAGCAATTAAGCGGATCGCACTAGTCAAGCAAGCCTCTAGGCGAATGAGATTGGAGGTTGAAGAATAGGTAATTGCAAAAACCAAGAAGCTCATTGAAGCTGGTTTTATTCGAGAAGAAAAATATGCTGATTGGATAGCTACTATTATCCCCATGAAAAAGAAGAATGGTCGATTAGTATGTCGACTTGAGGATTTAAACAAAGCATGTCCAAAAGATGACTTTTCATTTCCTGTATCAAAACTGTTAGTGGACAACACTTCAAACCACAACATGTTCTCATTTATGGATGAATCATCAAGTTACAATCAAATCAAGATGGCCTCTGAAGATGAGAAGCATACCTCATTCAGGATGCTAATTAGCATATATTGCTACACAGTCATGCCCTTCGGCTTGAAGAATCTTTGGAGCTACATACCAAAGGGCTATGACATGAATTTTTGATGAGTTGATTCATCAAAAGTAGAGTGCTATGTTGATGACCTCATTATCAAGAGTATAGATGCAGATCATCTCGATGATTTAAGGATCGTCTTTGAAAGAACCAGAAAATATGACCTCAAGATGAATCCTCTCAAGTGTGCATTTGGAGTCTCTTCGAGAAAGTTCCTTGGATATGTTGTGCACCGTGGAGGGATTGAAATCGATCCCAACAAAATCAAAGCGATTGTCGAAATGCCTCCTCCAAGGAGTCTTCGTCAACTTTGCTCCACACAGGGACATCTCACATTCATTAGAAGATTTATATCACTCACGTGAGATGTCGACCCTTTGCAAAATTAATGAAGAAAGATACTCCTTTCAAGTGGGATGAAGAATGTCAAGAGGCCTTGACGGTATCGAAGTATCTGTTGAACCCACCCATTCTTGCGCTCCAATCCCGGAAAGCCTCTCATCTTGTACCTGAGGAATCTCTAGGTGCTTTGTTGGCGCAACATAATGAGGAAGGAAAGGAGAATGCTCTATACTACATTAATCGAAGGCTAATAGGAGCGGAAGCGTGTTATTCTCCAATTGAAAAGCATTGTTTGACATTAATTTTTGCTGCCCAAAAGCTACATCATTACATGTTATCTCATAAAATTACCCTTATCTCAAGGATCGATCTGTTGAAGTTCTTGATGACAAGACCAACATTAACAGGTCGCTCGGCATGATGGGCTATCCTTCTGCTACAATTTGATATTACATATGTACCCCAAAAAGTAATGAAGGGACAAATTCTGGTAGATTTTCTTGTTGCTCATCCCATCCTGGCAGATTCATTGCTTAATGATGATCTTCCTGATGAGCAAATCATGCACATATATGAAAAAGAAAAGCAACAAATGTGGGAATTGTATTTTGATGGAGCTTCGTCCATTAGATACACTCAACCATCAAATTTTCCAAAGACTCAAGCTGGTATCGGTCTCATCTTGATCACACCTGAAGGTGGCATACTAAGACATTCTTATAAATTAACTCAACCCCAAACCAACAATGAAGCAGAATATGAAGCGTTGGTGGCAGGTTTAGAGGAAGCCATTTCCATGGGAGTCCAGAATCTACAAATTTATGGTGATTCTTAACTCATCATTAATCAAGTGTTGGGCCTTTACAAAATCAACAAGCTTGAATTGGCCTACTATCACAAATGAGTTCTCGAGCTTATGAAGCAAATTAAAGTCATGACTGAGTCTCAGAGCTAAGAATAGCATTGTTTAGCTAAATTAGCTAAAGAAATGGCGAGTATGGATGACAACGACTACATACTAATTAGTGTTTGCACTCATCGAGTCCTAGAGCCGATAAATTTAAAATACCCACTGGAAGAGGGGTCATCAAATGCAAATCAGTAGGGTACAGCTCATGTTGCTCCTTACACTCCCTTACAAATTACTTCTCAAAGTCAACAAGACAAGTTTCAAACCATTCCAGATGAAAGACTTCAACGAGGAAGTGTTAAAAGCGCAGATGAAATTCTTATAGTAGAAGGGAAGACTAGAGGCTTCTTCATCTTGGAAGGCAAATTGCTAAGTAATAAGTTGATAAAAACTTAAGAAAAGGCTTACTATATGCCTATGTTGGCAATACTACGTATATAGATCCTTGAGTAGATGTACGATGTTTGGGAATAGAAGCCAACAAAGTAATTGTTGAAATCCATCAAGGACTTTATGGTGCACACTAATCAGTCCTAAGATGGCTTTCAAAATTAAAAAGGATACTATTGGCCGTCTATGGTAAAAGATTGTATCAATCATGCCAAGAGATGCCATGAATGTCAGGTCCACGATAACATAATTCATCAGCCTCCAAATCCGTTGCATCCAACAATAGCATCTTGGCCATTTGAGTGCTGGGGGACAGATGTAATTGGACCAATTGATCTGCCATCATCAGCTGGTCACCGCTTCATCTTAGCAGCCACCGATTATTTCTCTAAGTGGGCTGAAGCTGCACCATTTAAAGAAGTTACAGCTGAACAAGTGACTAACTTCTTTACCCACAATATTGTTTATAGATTTGGTGTACCGTGCCGAATCATTTCAGATAACGGATCAGCCTTCAAAAGTACTAAAGTTTATAAATTTGCTGATCGGCATAAGATTGATTGGCGATATTCATCAATCTATAATCCAAGAGCAAATAGCTTGGCTGAGGCATTTAATAAAACACTAGTCAAATTGCTTAGAAAAATTCTCATAAGAAATAAAAGGGAGTGGCATACCAAACTTGTGGAAGCCCTATGGGCTTACCGGACCACTTACAAGACTCCTACAAAGTCTACCCCCTATGCATTAGTGTTTGGGACTGAAGTAGTTTTGCCACTCGAAGTTGAACTACCTTCTCTCTGAGTAGCCATTCAACAAAATCTCACCCAAGATGAGAATGCTCATCTACGGATGGAGGAGCTTGATGCTTGTGAGGTTAGGCTCCAAGCTTAGCAAAATCTAGAAGTCTCATCGAGGCGAGGATGTCCGAGCATTCGATCATACTGGTACATCCTCAAGCTTTTGAAGGAGAATTGGTCTGTGAGAAGACCAATTATCCCTCATCGCAATTGGGTAAATTTGAACCTAATTGGGAAGGACCTTGTTATTGAAAGGTATATCAAGGAGGAGTATCATCATGGACTTCAAAGGTGAAAGACCAATGCCACCAATCAACGGTCGGTATTTAAAGAAATATTACACATGAAAGTGTGATTGGACAAATCTTGCATTTAAAAATTTTTATTGTCAAACACTTATGAAAATTTTCATTGAAAATTCTCTTGTAACACAAGAACACATTTCCAAAATAAAATAAAAATCCCCCTATTAGACTGGGGGCATTCTTTTAAAAGTTTTATAGTAAAGTATCGGGCATTCCTGGTAAGACAGGGGGGCCTTTCTTTCTCTTTGGGTTGACATCATGCCTAGTTCCGAGATCCCTACATACATACTCAAAATTATGTATTCAAATGCTCAAATTTAAAAGTCTTATTGACCAAAGGCAAAAATCTTCAAATCTGCAAACTTCAACAAACCAAGTTGGAAGGACATTTTTCATCTCACATCAAATCTAAAGGCTCGAGTTAGTGTATAAGGTTGGATTCAACACGCCAAAATACGGTCGAGTCACTGACAGATCTGCTTACTCAACACGTCACAAAGGCCATAGTAAGGGATCCTCCTACTTCGTTAGTTCAAAGACAAGAGCATCCAAATCCCCAAATCTCTCCAACTTGGTGAGTTCAAGTGACTGGGAAATTATCCTTATTGGTCGTAAGGTCATTTCTCAAAATTCTACAACAAATAATGATACCCTTACTCGAGAAGGCACTAAGTTGAGTTTGGGATCAAATACAAATATGAAATCTTAACTCCTTCAGTAAGTCTATCAAAGCAGAAAGCAAAGACCGAAGGAAATTCTTCTTCAGTGAGTCCAATCAAGCAAAAGCGAAGCCAGAAGCTATCCCAATGTTCGTATAAAGCTAAATGCTGAACTAAGGGAGTTTTTGTCATCAATATGTCTATTACATGTGCAAAGCACAGGATTGATGACTTTTTGCCATTGATCCAACACAAGCTCTGAGATTAGGATTATCTGTTTGTCCAGCCTCTTCAGGTCTTTTACACTCTGGTAGTTGGAGACCTACTTTGAGTGCATGCTTAAATAATTTAGCCACACTTTCCCTTTTAAAAGAATACTCTTTGTTCAGCTTTTCTTTTAAGGTTGGGGCCATCATGTCATTCACTCCCTTTGTTTTTCTTGGTCGCTCACCTTCACTGAAGCGACCTCGAGGCACATCATTACCTCCAAGTATGAGCTTGGGTTGTGGAGCAGGATTGAATGACTGCCTTGGTTTTCCAATAGCTAGCCTTGCTTTGTCTACGTTATAGACTAACCGCTTACTTGTATCCTTCTTGTATGAGGTGAAATGAATTTCACCTTTCTTTGGGTCTGGAGCTTTTACTCTTTTGGATTTATCTTGCTGGCCATCGGAATGGAATAAATTTAATTTCTCAAATTTAGCCACCCTATCAAGTAGCTCTTGAAATGTGGTAAAAAAGCCATGCAAAGAAGCGCCATCTTATCATCAATGTTGCCCATCAGTAATTGAATTGCATGCTCTTCTTCTAATTATTGTTCACATTTCATACTCATATTTTGCCAATGCATAATATATCGGGTAACTGACTCGTCTTTCTTCCTCTTCTCAAGGGTGAGATCAGCAATGGTTGTTTTCCTGACTGCACTGGCAAACCTTTTAATGAACATATTTTTGAGTTTGGCAAACATCTTGACTGAGTCATTTGATAACTCAGCATACCATTCAAAAGCAGTTAAAGTTAGACTACTGACAAATTGATGGAATAGTAATGCATCATTGCCCCTTGTGTTACCACAGGATGCTTTGAACTTGGCTAGATGTTATTTAGGATTACCATTTCTGTCGAATAGATTGAACTTTGGCATTGAATATCCCTTTGGATATGGAATTTGATCATACTCCGTGGGATATGGGTGACCTTTGCTTACCAATTTTTGCACCTTGTATATACTGATCTTCTCATTCAAGATAATATCAAGTTGAGAGGCTATCACGGCTTCAGATATAGTTTGTATATTCTGAGAAGCAGGTTGTCGAGCTGACTCATTTATTTCAATCCTCGCTTCAGGCTCAATTTGGACCCTTGAAGCATGTGAGATCAAATTTATTGGAGGATTGTCGTTGGCATTGCTAGAGGCTTGATGATTATTTGGGGGGACAGGTGTTGGACCTGCCACGATATTCCTTTGCATTAACTGCATCATTACAATCATCAGCATCATTTCTCATTTTCATATTCAAGCGGCGATTTCTTTATCTTTGGCTTTCATCGCTGAATTTGTCTCTTTAGAGTGATAGTATCGATGAAGGTGGGATTTTCTTCCCTTTCTTCTTCCTCTTCTTATTGTTCCTCTCCTGAAGACTCAGAGGATGCTTCCTCTATTTGAACATTCTGTTGTTCTTCAGGTTGAGGGGGAGGTACTGTCGTACGATGCCTATGTTGATATTGGCATAAATTGGAAGGCTCACCGACTTATTGTACCATATACACTTCAGTCGTTGCATCCTCTTCTCTTCTTCTTCATCCTCTTGGACATGAATTTGGTCGGTCTCCAATGGATTCCAAGTGTGGAATCAAAATTTCTTCAATTAGAGGGCTTCGATCAAAGTTAACCTCCTCTTGATGGGATGGAGTTGATTGATGATGGGATCCCTTAGAGGATTCTCCAAGGTGTCTATCGTTAGATGTTTTATCAACTGGGGCCCTCTTTATAGGCTCCCATCATTGATAGATTTGAGTTGAGGATCTCACAGGAATTAACACCGATGATGTCATGTCTTTTTGCTCTAAAGCAATTTATTTTTTGAAGCCTAGGCCTCCATATCTTACCTTTCCAGGACCTTTTCGGTGGATTCCACGGGTCCAAGTGTCACACCGATGCTCCGTGTGGGACATGGATCTGTTGGCGTCGCCATTTGAGTTACGGGATGAAGTCTCCTTGGAGGGCAGATAGCATCCTTGATGAGGACCTTGGTATTTTCTTTTCATCAGCCTCTCTCCTTGGCAACTTGGACCCGATGCACTCGTGCAGATATAGTTTGCTTCCTCGAGGAGAACGGCTATTGGGTCGAAGGGGCTTTATCGACGGTAGAGCTATTCTATTTTACCCACTTAAGGTTGTCAAATCGGTTATGGGTTGGAACACTCACTGCTGGTTTCAGAGTTGATTGTACAGCTGGCTGCATAGGCAATAAATGTTGAGCACGTAGCTCAAGATTTCTCTTTCATACCTCAGCTAAGCTTGCTTCGGATGAAGAAGCTTGACATCTTGCCTCCCGAATGGTTCATGGCGGGATTGCATTATTCGAGGGACTAAAGGCAGTCAGATGCAACCCTCTTCATGATTGTTGTCTTAGAGGGGCCAAGCCTCTCAAAGATTGATAATTTCTTTTGAAGTGACCCTGTGGTAATAGGGGTCACAACTTCAACGGGCCTTTTCATAGATTGTTGCACATGGCGTGCAGGATGAGTTTGTACTTCAGCAAGTTGAGGCCTAGCAACTTGCTCATTCAGAATAGGAAATCCACCTACTGGCGGATGGTAGCTCGTGCTTCCGATTGATGGCGACATTAGAACGGATGTTGGCATGCCGAAACGATAACTATATTCTAGAGTGCCATTAGGTTTAAAGGTAAAAAATTAGCAATTAAAATAAGCGCACTATCATCACCTTACTTCCAAAAATATGGGTACGATAAGATAAAACATACTAAGCATATGCACTAAATAAAATCTCAAATGACTTAAGACTTTGAGTAGCAAGCTTTTAAGTTGTCAAGTTTAACTTATCATTTCCCATTCCATTTTCATTTTTTTTATACTCCACTGCAATTATAACTTAGATTTAACTAGCCAAAGATGGAAAGAGAAACCTTTCCCCAGCGGAGTCGCCAGAAATCTGTGGGATCCAAAAATTCACCGCCGACCTCTTTTAGAAAAGAAAAGAGTTGTTTAGAGTGTCGGTGATAATTTGAAAGCGATGAATAGTAGATAAGACCTACCTAAGATTTGGTTCTCATTTGGTGAGATCTTTTATATGGTTTGGTTTCCTATAGGCGCAAGCCCCTATAGTTAATTACCCCTCCCAATAGTGAGAGCACTTTCGATTAAGGCTAGTCAATGAATCGTTAAAGAATGAGTATATAATTACAGTAAGTGGAGTTTAGAACTTATGAAATTTATTATTTTAACTTAAAACTTTTGTGGAGCGATGGTGCCGATCTAGATCCCATGGTTAGTCATCCAGTGTCACGGTCCACAGTTAGTCGAGGAGGTAGTGGTCGACCCGAAGGATCCTTGTCCATATGGTTACGTCATCCAAGGTGGTAGACTTGGGGTGGAGTTTGTCTAAGGGGACAAATATAAGTCAACCTTAGCTAACGTGGGGCTTTTTCCCAACCAAATACATTCTACATTTCACTCAAAGAGCAAAGCGGTTGGGGAACATCACGGATGGCCGTGTGACCATAATTTAGTGGTGCCATATGCTCGCGGAGAACCACCCTCGAGGGCTCAGTTAGCCATTTATATGGTGCCATATCACGGCAAAACCACGCGGACATAGAACACGGGCCACGTCCTTACGGGCTTTAGGATTATTTGAGTGTGAAGATAGTTATGCATTTGATTTGACATCGGCTCTTTGTAAGCAAAAGTTTTCTTAATTTGTCACCCGAAGACAAACAATTGTGAAGTGGTGGATTTATTTTATTTAGTTTTAATTTAAATAATTAATTTCATTTTGTTTATTTTTTTTTTTATTTTTTTGAATTTTGATTTTTTTTTTTTTTTTTTTTTTATAATTACCCTTCTTGATCATAGGGCTAATATCAATTGATAGACCTTATCTACTCCATCCGATTTTCTATAGAGGATTGGGTCTAAATTCATTATCTCATGAAGTATAATCCTTCAAAACCTTGTCCACTCTGGTTTGAATATAGAGGACTAGGTTTGAGACTTTTCTTCCTGAGAATTTGAATTTTATAAGCTATGTCAGTTGATTCATAACTTGTATTATATGACAGAATTAGCTTATCAGATATTATTAATTTGAAATTCTTATAATATCAAATTTTTAGGTTTTGTTAACTTGTCAGACCAAACCGGGATTATGTAACATCTGTTCTTTTGTATTTATCTCTAACTTGCACATGTCTCTATTGTTTGAACACTTCAATATACATACGAGTATTTGTTCTTTTAAAATGTTGTATGGACATTAAATGTCTAGTTGAAATGTAGGTGTCAATTTTTGATTTTTGCGTTTTATTAACCTGGCCCAGTCCTAAGACCAAACCGGGAAGATGTAGCATCTGTTCTGTTGAATTTACCTTAATAATTACTTCAACATGCATATGAATATCTATTCTTTTGAAAATTGCATGGACATTAAGATGTCTAATGTTGAAGTTTCGATGTCAAATTTTGATTTTTAAGTTTTGTTAACTCAGACCCTGTCCTAAGACCAAACTGGGATCTATAACATCTTGTTCTTGTATTTATCTTACTTGCACATGTCCCTATTGTTTGGACATTTCAACATACATGCGAGTATATGTTCTTTTAAAGTGTTGTATGGACATTAAATGTCTAGTTGAAATGTAAGTTCAATTTGCAAGTTTAGGTTTTAATATGACATTTTTGGATTTTTTGGGACGTCAGAAGACCAAACCGGATAGATAGACCTCAACTCATTACTTTCTTCTTAGGATCGAATCTAAATTAATTATTTCAAGATCTATCATTCTCCCAAACCTTGTCAACTCTAGATTATACTCAGAGGATGGGTTTGAGACTTTTCTTCTTATGACCTTGAATTTGAAAGATATTAACAATGATTGAGATAGATTCATCTTTAGTCATGATAGAATTAACTTCTAAGATTTACAATAGCATCATTAAATTTTTAGGTTTTGTTAACCCGGACCCGGTCCTAAGACCAAACCGAGATATGTAACATCTTATTTGAGCCAAAAACCCCCCTTTTATGTCACAAATCAGCAAGGGTATATGGCTGAAATAAATTATGTTGGAAGCCTATTTGATCAAATGTAAGGTAATAGACCAAATATAGACTTAAGCCTTTTCATTGAAAATCTGATATGCATATTATTTTGGCCAAAAGCCCACCCCCCACTTTATGTCACAAATCAGCAAGGGTATAGGGCTAAAATAAATTATTTTGGAAGCCTATTGAATCAATCGTGAAGTAATGGATCCAAAATAGATATAGGCATTTGTTTTGGGCCAAAAACTCTCTCCCTATATGGCAAATCAGCAAACATAAAGGGGCTGAAATAAATCATTTTGGAGGCCCATATGATCAATCATAAAGTAATGGGCCTAGAATGAATTTAGGCACTTGATTTGGGCTAAGAACTCTTTCTTTATGTGGCAAATTAGCAAACATAAAGGGGCTGAAATAAATCTTTTTGGAGGCCCATATGATCAATCATAAAGTAATGGGCCTAAAATGAATTAAGACACTTGATTTGGGCTAAGAACCCCTTTCTTTATGTGGCAAATCAGCAAACATAAAGGGGCTGAAATAAATCATTTTTGAAGGCCCATATGATCAAATATGAAGTGATGGGCCTAGAATGAATTTAGGAATTTGATTTGGGCTAAAAACCCTTTCTTTATGTGGCAAATCAGCAAACATAAAGGGGCTAAAATAAATCATTTTTGAAGGCCCATATGATCAATCACACATAGCCCTTTTTTTTTTTTTTTTTGATAAGGGGAAGGAGAAGACAAAGATATGAGTAGAGTCATGTCATTTAAGAGAAGTGGGTTAATTAAAATCCACCTCCTTCACATGCAAGCTCATGGCAAGTGGGGGGACAAATACTCATTAAATTTATCAAGAAGATATGGCAAAGAGTTTATTTTCCTTTCAAGGGAAGTGATGAGGATGCACAAGGGCATGCCACATGTCCATGCATGTGCATGCGATATGACAAATGGCATTACATTAGATGATTTCCTTGCATGCAATTTATGACGAGGCACCACGTGTCGATGCCATAAGAATAGATGATAAGAGGAGAGGGCTAGGGAACCTTATAAATAAGAGGAGATTTCCCTTTCACAAAGTACCTACATTTCCTACTCTCTTTTTCTCCCTTATACCACAAGTTTAAGTTCTTTCAATCTTGCATAAAGGGTTAAGTTGTGTCACATATATTGTGAGTTTCTTTTCTAACTCAACCATTTTTTTTTATATCTTTTTGATATATGTCATGTCATATGGTAGATTTAATTTATTCCATATGTGTTTGCTTCAAGTCTTCACTATGTCTCATGTATGTAAATCATGGTGGGAATGACAAGTAAAGAAGGGGAGGTACTTATGTTTGAGCATATGTCTATTGTGTATTCCATAACATGTCAAGCTAGATAGAATCCACTTTATGTCATACTTGCCACAAATAGGGTAGCTTTCATTATATAGAGATTGAAGCATGAGTATTCATGTATAACCTAAAGAACCATTTTAAGCCAACATGTTAACCTAAGCATTTCATCCTTTTTTTTTCTATCTATTTTTTTTTAAAGAAAATTTTGTGACCTCAGCATCCCATAGAGGAGGGACTAGGTCTTCACCAAGAAAGGCGTGTATGGTAGGTGTCGTGAGACATCGCGATCAAAATTTATTTGCCCACCATGCCAAGAAAGGAGTGTATGGGTTAGCATAGCATAACAACAAGTTTTCCTATCATATTAGAGAAACATGAGTAGGTACTTATAGTAATAAATTTAAAGCTTGCATTTGTATATATAAACAAGTTGCTTGCATGTATTTAATTAAGAGCAAAATAATCAAAATTTATAATAGCCTCCCGGCTCTCCCCCCACATGTGGGGTTTCCATGAGGCTGGGCCCCACCAAGAAAGGCATGTATGGGTGTATGTTGAGAATAAATATCATTTCCCTACCATGTTGGAGAACATGGTAGGTACTTATAGTAATAAATTTCAAGCTTGTACTTGCATATAAATAAAAAGAAAGCTACCTACATGTATATTGATTAGGAGCATAATAATCAAAATTTACAAGGCTCTCCATGTGGGGTTTCCATGAGAGGGCCCCACCATGCCAAGAAAGGCATGTATAGGTGTATGTCGTGAGACACCACGGCCAAAATTTTGATAGCATAACATTTTCCTACCATGTTAAAGAACATGGTAGGTACTTAGTAATAAATTTCAAGCTTGTACTTTGGAATAGCAATATCCCTACTTCCTATTTTGTTCTTACTTGGCGTATTCTAAAAAATTTTATCCCTGTTGATTCCTTGTTGTGGGGTAAAGGGTTCAACTTACCCTCTAAATGTCAATGATGTTTCCATATTGAGAATGTTAATCATGTTTTTGTTAATGGGGTCATTGCTTCTAAACTTTGGATTTAGTATGATGATCTTTTTAGCACTGTCAATTTCAATGGCTCTCTTACTTTATATCAACTTCTTGAAATCTATTTTGATAATACTATTAAAGATCACATTAAAGTTATCATTGCTATCACTCTTATGGTTCATATGGATGGACCGTAATGATGCAAAACAGGTGGGATCCCTATGAACCACATGAGGATTATTGCTAGAACTAAAAACAAAATTCGTGACTTGTTTAAAGCCAATCTCATTCATTACAGACAATTCAAAGGCTATAAATTTGTTGCCAATAAACTGGGCATTAACCTGCCGGATGAACCTCACTGTCGAAATGACAAGATTGTCTATTGGAAAAAACTCTTGACCATATTATTAAAATCAATACTAATGGCTCTGTCTCTCATAATGGCTCTAGTTGTGGTGGCATTTTCAGGAACTCTAAGGGTATAGTACTATGTGCTTTTGCTTACCCCCTTACTTCCTGCACTGTCCCATTTTCTGAGCTTATGGTAGACTTCAAAGCTCTTGAGATTTGCCTCCAAAATGGTTGGCTCAATATTTGGATTGAGGTGGATGATGTTCTGCTGATTGATCTTTTGACCTCCACTAAGATGAGCGACCTGAATTATACTACCTCCTCAACAAACTAGAGCTCTTCTTTCTTTGAATTTTAACATCACTCATGTTTGGCATGAAGGAAATGCTTCGCTTACTTGCTGGGTGCTAGATCGATGGTATCATCTTCTTTAATCAACTCACCTTACCCAAACACTTGCGTGGGCTGGTTAACTTGGACAACTCTGGGTTTCCTTATCTCAGAACTTAATCTACCTTTTTCTTTGTTCTTGTCCATTCATCCTTTTCTGATGCCTCTTTACTTTATGGCTTTGTTCCTTTTGGGTCTTTTATGGATGTTTCACACGGATATTATTCTTTGTCTTGATTTGTGGGCTCACTACTTTTGGCATTTCCACTAACAAGGGCTTTGGTATGTGCATACTAATATCCTTGGAATTTTGTTGAGCTACATGTTACTATTTGTTTATAACAATTATTATTCTTTGGAGGAGATATTTATCATGATGGGTTTAACTCTTTATTACTTTACTTGGCTATTTCTATGTTATTTCTATGCATTATATTAGTGTTCATTATCTGGTTGCAATATTTATTTTGAAGATTTACTATTAGGTTGTTGGATTTTATTTAATGATTAGTGGTGGACTTTGAAATCTTTGCTTATCTCCCTATTAGATCACGGCTGCGATATTCTCTTTGTCTCCACTTTGGTGACATTTTTTTATTTTGAAAGTTATCTTTTATTTTATTTTTTTGCATGAAAAGGTTTTGGGGTCTTGCTATTTACGCCTCTCTATACTTCACAACCTTACCTTCACATCCACATAATAGATGCAACATCACGGTTAAAATCTTTCTCCGATTTGGAATTATTTCTTGATTTTCAATATTCCTGATGCTTGGGGTCTTGCTACTGTTCTGTTTCTTTGTGCTCCTTTGCTCTTTAATGGCTTATCCTATGTTTGGAATTCTTTATTAATCTTCACTCAGTACAATTTCTCTGAGGATGATATTTCTACTGCTAACCTGCTCTTTTTTGTCCTAGAGGATCTCATTGATGAGACTCTTTTGAACCCCTATGGTGGCTCTATTGCCCCTCTTCTTTTTATTGGCTTACCCTATGGTTGCAATCATTGTAGTGTTGTTTTAAGCTATGACTATTGGATTTCTCGATTCACTGTTCTGTAGGCTAATCTTGCTTTAAACTATGGTTGTTGGATATCAGGCTATTCTGTGTCCTGCAGGCTGTTGGATCATCTACCTTTATATATTGTTTGTGCTACTAACAATTGGGATGATGCTGTTTTCACCTGCTGCTATTAATTATTTCCTGGTTCAGCTAGTCTTGGCCAGACCATTTCATTAACTTTCTGGGAATTTACTTATGCACTATATAATTTGAATGGTTGGTTTTATGTCCAACTTGTTGTTTTTTTATTTCTTGGTTGTTGGATGGTCTGGTTACTGTCTTATATCCAGCAAGCTGTTACTGGGGTTGTCTATCTATTTCAGCTGGGTGATTTTGGTGTTGTCTTGTTGTTTGTCTTTGCCAACCTTTTTTTCCCAACTTCATCAATGAGATTTTATTATTTCCTATTCTATTTTATTATTTCCTTGGGTTTGGATTCCTTAATGGCTTCTCTGTTCTACTATGGTTGTAGGTTTTTTACCCGATCTGCTTTATCTGGAAGGTTTTTTCTTTTTATTACCCTTTGAACCCTTTTGCTAACTTTGTTGGCTTTTGGTCTTTAGGGCTCTTTGACCAGCTGGTGGACTTTGTGATTAATATCTATTCCCTAATTTTTGATTCTCTAACTGTTCACTTTTATCAATTGGGCTCTTGCTATTTTTCCTTACGTTCTTTCCCTCTTGGTTATGTTTACAACGAGCTGATACCGGTGATTGTCCATCTGATTATTTGGATCTTTTCATATGTTTTTGGGTGGACTCTTGGCCAGCTTGTTGGTTTTAACTGCCTTGGTTGTTGGTTGAACTGGTTTAATACTTTTCATGCTGTCTCTGGGGTTTTGGTTTATTTTGCTCAGCAACTCTCTATTGTAGTTGTTGATTGCTTGTTGGTTTTTGCCTTGATCCCCCTTAATGGATTATTATATGCATATCACCTTAATTCATTGGTTTACTTTATCTACTACTGTTTTCTCCATCTTCTTTCAGTTAAACCTATTTCTATTGCAATTTTTATCCTGGATGGGTGGCTTTATGGCAAGCTAGCTAGTTTCTATTCTCTAGCTAGTTGTTTCTTGTCTTGGATATTTGCTATCTTGGCTTTTCAGGGCTCCTATGTTGGCTCCATCACGTTGGTTTGTAGGACTTGGTCTATGTTCAATTATTATTCGACATTGATGTTACGGTGGTTTTGGTGATTCATGCAGGTTCTTGTCTTCCAGAGATACTGTTTTTATGCTCTCTATCTAATTGGTTATTAAATATGGCAATGTCTTCTCGATGGAGAAGTTTTTATTAACTTGCATCCCTTCTGTCTTGGATGTTATTGTCTTAAGTGTTCTTTGTCTTGGGCTTTTTTTGCAGTTTTCTTGTCTTGCTTATTCTAGATTCTAATGTTGATACTCATTTGAATCCATTTTTGATTTTTCTTACGGGTTTCAATGTTGCATTAACTTCTTTCTTTGGGGTTGGCTTTTGGAATGCCTGTGCTGTTTACATCTGGGCTGCTGTTCATCTCCTGATTGTTGTGATCTACATTATCTGCTATTGTCTCTATTCCCATCTCGGTTCAATTAGGTTGGTGCAGTCGTATGCACTGTCTCTACTGACTGGGTGGTACTATGGACAGTTGCTATCTTTTGCTGCCTTGCTCTCTTGGTTGTTTGTTGATCTGGATTATCAATTTTTGGTTCGATTCGCACCTGGAGTTGTAACTCGAATGTGTGGTTGAAGATTTTTCTACCGATCACTTTATGAAGGTTTTTTCTTTTTATTATCCTTTGAACCCTTTTGCTACCATTGTTGGCTTTTGGACTTTAGGGCCCTTTTTCCAGCTGGTGGATTTTGTGATTATTATATGTTCCCTAATTTTTGATTTTTATTTTCTTTGTTATCAATTGGGCTACTCAGTGTTTTTTCCTTAGTTTTTCCCACTTGGTTACATTAACGAGCATCCCTGATTTTCCATCGATTATTTGGATCTTTATCTATGCTTCTGGGTGGACTCTTGGCCATTTTGTTGGTATTATCTGCTTTGGTTGTTGGCTGAACTAGATTAATACTCTACATGTTATCTCTAGGGTTTTGGTTTGTTTTACTCAGCAACTCTCTATTAAAGTTGTTGATTGCTTGGTGGACTTTGCCTTGAACCCCCTTAATGGTTTATTATATGCATATCATCTTAATTGATTATTGCTCTACTATTTTTCCAACTTTGTTCAGTTAAATTTGTATCTATTGCAATGTTTATCTTGGATGGGTGGTTGTATGGTAAGCTTGCTGGTTTTTGTTCTCTAGCTGCTTGTTTCTTGTCTTGGATATTTGCTATTTTGGTTCTTGGACTTCTATGTTGGCTCCATCCCTGGTTGGTTTGTAGGATTTCAGGTCTATGTTCTTTATTTCGACATTCTTTGTTGATGGTTTTGGTGATTCTTTGCAGGTTCTTGCCTTAGATACCTATTTTATGATCTACCTACTTGGTTATTAACTATGGCAATGTCTACTCACGATGGAGAGAGGTTTTATGGCCAACTTGCTATCCCTTCGACTTATGCATCGTGGTCAATTGGTGGGGTTTCTTGACTTTACGGTTTCTAGATTACTTAATTCCCTGGCGGTAATTGAATTTTACTTGTTCTTTGCTTATGGGCTTTGTAGGCCGAAAACCATTTTAATTCTTGCCTCTCTTATCTTTTCCCTACCATTGTTAGACTTATGCGGACCATTAAGATGCTCTTAACTAATTCATATTCCAACCCTATCATGCTCTATCTCGAATGGGTTGTCTTATAATGAGCTTCTTTTAATCTTGTGTCGATGTACTTCATTGGTCTTTGGGCATTCTTTGACATGGTGTCTTATATTGGGTCTTATTTCCAGGATGGGAACCTCTTTCTCATTCTGACTTTTGCTGATTATCTATCTACCCTGTATTTGACTAAAATTGCAGGTACTAAGGATATCAAGACTTTTATCAAATGGATGTAGTACATGTTTGTTGGCTACGATGGCTGTGATATTTTCACTCCCTTTTGGTTTGGTGGTAGCTATTGTGATGTAACCCTTCTGCTGATGTATGGATGCTCATTTTTGCATCTGCCCCAACTTGGTGTGATTGAGCCTGAGCCTTCTCTATCACAAATCTTTACTATCATTCTCAGATTATGCAATTTTCAGTTATCATTTTGTCTGTATTACCTTAACTGCTCTAACTTTTTTCTATTTAGATTCTTGCAGGTGATTCTCTCTTGTCCTCTTGTAGGTTTGCTCCATAGTGTCATGCATTCTCCCATCCTGCAGAGCATTGGCTCTAATCTTCCTTTGGCTTATTATGTTAATCAATTTGTATCTTTTGATTGCTTTATTATTTTCTTTTGCTTTTGGTGTATTTAGATAGGGATTTACTCCTAGGTGATTGTAGCTCTTTGAAATAGTTAGTTTATCCCCTTTAAGGACCTTGTAACCCTCTTTTTGTGGTAATAAAATTACCCTACATGGGGTTCCCCCAAAAAAAAAAAAAAACCCCAAACCCTAAACCCTAAACCCTAAACCCTAAACCCTAAATCCTAACTAAACCCTAAAAGCTAAACCTAAACTACTAAATAAAACCTAAATATATAATAAATAAAACCTAAACTTAAATTTAAAATAAAATGAAATAAAACATAAACCCTAACCTAATCTTACAAATAAAATAAAATATAAAATAAAACAAACTAAAATAAATCCACTACTACAAAATAAACCTAAAAATAAAAAAAAGAAATAAAATAAAGTAAAATAAAATAAAACCTAATGTAAAATAAAATAATGAAATAAAACCTAAATCTAAAGATAAACCTAAAATAAATATAAAATAAACCCTAAATAAAATCCTACCTAAAATAAAATAAACATTACCTAAACTAAAATAAAACTAAACTAAAATAAATAAAACCTAAAATTAAAACAAATAAATTAAACCTAAACCCTAAACTAAATAAAATAAAATAAACTAAAAATAAAACATAAACCTAAAACAATAAACCTAAAAATAAACCTAAAATAAACCTAAAACCTAAACCTAAAGATAAAAAAAAAAAACTAAACTAAAATAAAAATAAAACCTAAACCTAAAAATATTTAAAAAAATAAAACTAAATAAAAAAATAAACATACTAAACTTAAAAAAAAACTAAAATAAACCTAAAAAATAAATAGAATAAATAAACTAAAAATAAAGATAACAAGAAATCTAAATAAAGAAATACATAAATAAAATAAATAAAAATAAACTAAATAAATAAACTCTTTGCTTAATTAAAAAATCATAAACCCACCCTAAAACCCAACTATCCTACCCTAACCATACCCAAACCCTAAACCATAAAATCTAAGAACCACAAATCTTAAAATAAAAAAATAAATAAATAATAAAAGAAAACCCTAAGCCTGACCCACAAATCCAAATAACCCAAAAACCCAAAACCCCAAAACCTAAAATCCTAAACTAAACTAAATAAAACCTAAAAAAAATACATTATAAAATTTAAACCTAAATAAAAACCTAAACCTAAATATAAAGAAATAAATTAAAAAAATAAAATAAACTAAAATATAAATAAATTCTAAACTAAATTAAAAAAAAATTAAACTAAGAAAAACTTAAATAAATAAAAAAACTAAATGTAAAATATAAATAAAATAAACTATAATATAATAAAATAAATACTAAATAAGATCCTAAACCTAAAAAATAAACATAAAAATAAATAAAAAATAAAACCTAAATAAAAAAACTAAACCTAAAATAAAATAAAATAAACCTAAACTAAAATTAATAAAACCTAAACTAAACCTAAAATAAACTAAATAAAAAAAAAAATAAACTAATAAAAACCTAAAGAATAACTTAAATCTAAACCTAAAAATTAAATAAAATCTAAAACTTAAACCTAAAAATAAAAAATAAGAACTAAACCTAAAAAATAAAATAAAAATAAAACTCAACTAAAAACTAAACCAAAACCTAAACCTAAAAATATAAACTAAAATAAAAAACCTAAAATAAATAAACTAAACTAAATAAAAAAATAAACCTAAATAAAAATAAGAAATAAAATAAACTAAAATAAAGAAAAATTAAACTAAATAAACCTAAACCTACCTATTACTTAATTTGAAAAAAAAAACCCTAAACTCTAAAAGTAACTTTAAACCCTAAACTCTATTCCCACAACACTAAACCTACAATCCTAAACCCTAAACCCTAAACCCTAAAATCATAAACCATAAAATAAACCCGGTTGATTTTTTGAATGGTGATCTTAAAGAAGTTAGTGAAGTGGTTTGTGAAGTTGGTTATGTGTTGATTATTACACCTATTGGTTGGTTCCTCAAGAAACATTGGTGCGGATCTTTCACGACTTCATTCTTCCAGTTCTCAACATCCCAACTAAGATCAACAAGTGCAGTTGAAATTATCACCCTTTGTGCGATTAAAAAGGTGATAAGGTGGGATCTTTTGCTCTTCCTTTAAGCTAGGCATTATGCCATTCTCTTATGGCCTTGGTCATTTGTGTTTTAATGATGGATTTTAGTCTTGAGGTGCTTGACCTCACTGAAGATGATCTCATCTAGAAGTTTTCTACAATCCTTTCAATGTTCACTTCTCTCTCATTAGCCCTCTCTTATCCCTCCCTTGTTACAGTAGCCCACATGTTCATCAACGCTTACCAGAATGTCCTCACTGTCATGATTTCCATTAATTACACGTATGCGTTGGCCGAGAAGTTTAAGAAGTATTTGAAGGATCTTTGTAAATTTGTTGAGGCTGTTGCACGATGCTTTGCTCTGCTCTATTTCTCAGTGGAAGAAGAAGGAAGAGCCTAAGAATCGATGATGATATGGGTTTCAACTTGTTCAACTAAGCTTTGTTGGCCTTTTATAAAATCAAATTTAATTGTCTCTAGGAGTTAAATCATTTTGTGAAGTAATATTTTTGTGGATTTTTGAATTGCACTTTATTTTGTCATGTTTTATTAGTTGTTAGAGGATAATGACTTATTTGCTTTGGTGATTTCTTATTTGTTATGAAATCATTTGAGTTTTTTTTAAAAACCCCCTAAACCCTAAACCCTAAACCCTAAATCCTAAACACCAAATCCTAAACCTAAACCTAAAGTAACTAAATAAATTTAAACTAAATGTAAACCCTAAAACCTAATAAAACTAAACCCTAAGAATGGGCAGAAACTTGATGACAAGAACATCACCATCAACCAATCAGTCTAGATGGGTGGTGGAAGCGGTGACATTTATCGTTGTGGTGGTGGCGGATCTAGAGGTGCTGGTGAATATGGAGGTGGAGGTCGGAGCAGTGGTGGTTATGGATGTGGGAGGAGTGACGGAGGTTACTGCTGTGGTGGTGATCGAGGGAGAGATTGAGGATACGATGGTGGATCCCGCTACTCGAGAGGTAGGGGTGGTTCTGATAGGAACTAGAGAAAGCGAAGAGCGCTTATCCATCTACACTTATGGACTATCTTCTGTAGAGATGGTTCAAGTTATAGGGTTCTTGATTTTCTGTATTCGTGCTCATTTTTTTTCTATGTTGTTGCTTGTGTCTTAGGGAACTTGGTGTGCTACTTGGATGATGAAATCGAAAGAAGAAATTTTGAATCTGAATTTGTTCTCTATTAATAAAACCCTAAACCCTAAACTAAAACTTGAACCTAAAACCTAAACCTAAACCCTAAATAAAAAATAAAAAATAAAAATACTAAACTAAACCTAAAAACAAACCTAAACCTTAAACCATAAAACCCCAGAACCCTAAACCCTAAAATAAAACCCAAACCTAAAATCCTAAAACCCTAAAATACATAAAAACATAAAAGAAAACTAAACTAAACTAAATAAAACTTAAATAAATAAATAAAACCTAAAATAAAAAAAAATAAAATAAAGTAAAACAAAATAAACTAAAACCTAAACCTAAGTAAAATAAAATAAAATATAAAATAAAATAAACTAGCTAAAATAAGTAAAATCTAAATTAAACTAAATAAAATAAAATAAACCTAAAAAAAAAATAAAATAAAACTAAACATAAAATAAAATAAAATAATCTAAAATAAAATAAAATAAAATAAAATCTAAATAAAACCTAAACCTAAAAAAAAATAACCTATAAATAAATAAAATAAAAACCCTAAACTAAAAAAACTAAACTAACATAAAATAAATTAAACCTAAACCTAAACTAAAATAAATAAAACATAAAACCTAAAAATAACTAAACCTAAAAAACCTAAATAAAATAAAATAAACTAAAATTAACCTAAACCTAAACTAAAACAAAACTAAAATAAACCTAAAATAAAACACAAACATAAAAAAAAATAAAATAAAACCTAAAAATAAATAAAAACTAAAACAATAAAATAAACTAAAGAAAATAAACTAAATAAATACTAAACTAAAATAAAGACCTAAATAAGCTTAATAAAATAAATAAAAATAAACCTAAATAAAATAAAATATAAAATAAACTAAAAGAATAAAATCAACTAAATAAACTTAAACCTCTGGTTACTTAATTAAAAAACCCACCCTAAAGGCTAAAATAAAATAAAAGAATAAAAGACCCTGACACTACAGCTTGACTCTAAAGGCCTGACCACAAAACCCCAGGCACTGACCCTAGCCACCTACCCTGAAAACACCTAACCCTAAACTCTGACACTCGCCACTCCCTGAGCCCCTAAACCCTAAAACTTAACCTAAAACCTAAACCTAACTGACCTAAATATAAATAAAATAAATAAACCTAAACCTAAATAAAATCAAATAAAATACTAAATTAAACCTAAAATTAAAATAAAATTAAATTTTAAATAAATTAAAATAAAATAAGTGAAAACCTAAACTAAAAATAAAATAAAAAAAGAATAAAATCTATGAAATAAAAACTAAATGTAAAATAAAAAATAAAATAAACCTAAATTAATATAAAAAAATAAACCTAAAAAATATAAATAAAATAATAAATAAAATAAACATAAACTAAAAAAATAAACCTAAAAATAAAAAAAAATAAAAAATAAAACTAAACTTAAACTAAAATAAATAAAACCTAAACCTTAACTTAAAATAAACTAAACCTAAACCTAAACCTAAAAAATAAAATAAAATAAATAAACCTAATCCTAAAACCTAAAGTAAACTAAACTAACCCTCTAAATAATACATAATAAACTAAAATAAACCTAAACCTATCTAAAAAAAATAACCTAAAATAAACCTAAATAAAAACTAAATAAGCTAAAAAAATAAAATAAAACTATAAAAAATAATAAAACTCAAAAATAAAATAAAAATAAACTACTACCTAAAAAAAATAAAGATAAAATCAAATAAATAAACTAAAATAAAATAAACTACATTAAATAAAAGAATAAAATATAACCCTAGTAAAATAAAATATAAAATAAACTAAAATAAATAAAATAATATCTATAAATAAACTAAACATCGGGTTTGTAGCAAAATAGAAAATCTAAACCTTAACCTAACCCTAAACCCTAAACCCTAAACTGCACACTAAACTCACAACTCTCCCACCACAAACCCTAAACAAAAAATCCTAAACCTTTCCACAAACTCTAAACCTAAACCTAACCTAAACCCTAAGCCCTAAAGCATAAACCTAAACTACACAAACCCTAAACCCCAGGAGTTGATTTTTATGAAAGGTGATCTTAAAAGTCTGAAGAGTTACAAAATACAAAGTTGGTGCTTCTTGTTGGTCTTGTTGCACTTATTGATGTTGTGGTTCCTCCGGGCAACAGTGCGGATCCTTCACAAACTTCTTTCTTCTCTCAACATCCCAACTAAGATAAAAAAAGTGTCTGTTGAAATTATCACCTCGATTGAGCTATTTAAAAAAAGGCAATAAGGTGGGATCCTTAAGGATGCTCTCCACTAAGCAGGGATTAGGCCATTTCTTATGGCCTTGTTTGTATCTGTATGATGATGGTTGGTGTTGGTCACGAGGTGCTTGACCTCACTAAAGATGATCTCATCGAGAAGTTTTCAATAGGCATTTCAATAATCACTTCTCTCTCACTATCCCTCTCTTATCCCACCCTTGCTGCAGCACCCCACATGATTATCAATGCTTATAAGAATGTCCTCGCCATTGTGATTTCCATTGATTACACATACCCGTAGGTCGAGAAGGTTAAGGACTCTTTGAAAGATCCTAGAAAATTTGATGTGGCATTCTAATGCTTACTACTCTACTCTTTGGTTAGTGGAAAGAAGAAGGAAGAACCCGGTGAAATCGATGATGATATGGATTTGTTTCATAAACCTTTTGGCCTTACATAAAATAAAATTTTATTTTCACGGGAATTAAATCATTTTGTGAAATACTATTTTTGTTTTTTTTGTTATTTTAAATTATTTTATTTTATCTTATTTTAATATTAAAGAATAATGTCTTGGTAAATTTGGTAATTTCTTATTTGTTATGGAATCATTTGAGTTAAAAAAAAGCCCTAAACCCCCACCTAAACCTAAACTTAAAATAACAAAATAAATTAAAAATAAACATAAACCACAAACCTAATAAACCTAAACCCAGAATGGGTAGAACCTTGTCGGCGAACATCACCATCAGGGCTAGATCTGAAGGTGGAGGCGGAAGCGCGGATTATCACAATAGTGGTGGGGATGGAGGTGTTGGTGGATATGAAGGTGGTGGTTGGAGCGATTGGTTATGGAGGTGGGAGGAACAGAGGTTATAGCGTGGCGGTGGCGAGGAGAGAGGGGATATGATGGTGGATCCTGCTACTCGAGAGATCATGGTGATTCTGATGAGAACTAGAGAAACTAAAGAATGGTCAATCCAATCTTCTACATATGGAACTATGTATTTACAATAGAGATGGTTCTAGTTATCTAAGGTTTTTGATTTGCTCTATGCGTGTTCATTTTTTATCTATGTCATCGCTTGTGTCTTAGAAAACTTAGTGTGTTACTTGGTTGATGAAATCAAAAAGAAGAAATGTTGAATCTGAATTGTTCTCTATTAAAGAAAAACCCAAAAAACCCTAACTAAAACTTGAACCTAAAACCTAAATCCTAAAGCCTAAAAATAAAACCTAAACCCCTACTAAACCACAAAGTAAACCCTCACAAACCCTAAAGCTCCACAAAATCCTAAATCCCAAACAAAACCCTAAACCCACCAACCCTACCCCTAAACCCAAACCACAATCCTAATCACTAATTCCTAAACCCTACTAACCTAATCCCACCTCCCTAAACCAATTCCCAAACCCTTGCTCCAACCCAGGCCAGACTAAAATACACTAAACTAAATACAAAATAAAATAAAATAAAACTTAAACATAAATAAATTAAAATAAAATAAAATAAAACCAAAATAAAATAAAACTAAACTAAACTAAAAGTAAAATAAACCTGACAATAACCAAAATAAACTAAAACTAAATATAAAGATAAAATAAAATAAAATAAATAAAACCTAAACCTAAAATAAACCTAAAATAAATAAAAAATTAAACCTAAATAAATAAAATAAATAAACTAAATAATAAAATTTAAACAAAATAAAATAAACCTAAACCTAAACTAAAATAAACTAAATTAAAATAAATAAAACCTAAAAAACCAAAATAAACTAAACCTAAACCTAAACCTAAACTAAATAATAATATAAACTAAAATAAACATAAACTAAACTAAAAATAAATCCTAAAAATAAACCTAAAATAAAAAAAAAACCTAACTAAAATAAAATAAAAAACCTAAACTTAAACCTAAAATAAAAGTAAACTTAAACCTAAAATAAAAATAAAATAAAACTCAACTAAAAAAATAAACTAAACTTAAACTTAAACCTAAAATAAACTAAAATAAAAACCTAAACTAAAATAAAACTAAACTAAATAATAAATAAAATAATAAAATAAACTAAAATAAATAAGAAATAAACTAAGTAAACTAAATAAGCTTAAACTATGAGTTTAGTTAATTTAAAAAAACCAAACCTTAAATCCTAAATCTTAAACCATAAACCTAAAACTAAATCCACAAACTAAACCTTAACCTACAACACTAAAATCTACAACCTTAAACCCCAAGCCTATTCCCAAAAAATAAACCTACAAACCTAAACCCAACCTAAAACCCAAAACCCAACCTAAACCCTAAACCCTAAACCCTAAACCCCAAATCGTAAACCTAAACTTAAAGTATCTAAATAAATTATAAAAAAAACCTAAACCTAATCCTAAGAATGGGCAAAACCTTGATGGCGGGGCATCACCATCATTAGGCTCATTCTAGATTTGGTGGTGGAAGCGAGGAGAGGTGGCGATTATCAGTGGTGGTGAGGTATCGGAGGGATGGATATGGAGGTGGTGATCAGGAAGCGTGGTGGTTATGGAGGAGGGAGGTGTGGAGGTTCCATCGGTGGTGGCGGAGGGGAGATCAGGATATGATGGTGGATCCCTTCGAGAGAGGTTGGGGTGTTTATGATGGAAGCTGGAGAAAACTGAACAAATAGCCGCTACTTATGGAACTGTATATACATTAGAGATGGTTCTAGTTATCTAGGATTTTGATTTGCTCTATGGGTGCTCATTTTTTATCTATGTCATCGCATATGTCTTAGAGAACTTGGTGTGTTACTTGGTTAATGAAATCGAAATGAAGAAATGTTGAATCTGAATTTATTCTCTATTAAAGAAAACTAAAAACCCTAAACCCTAAGCTAAAACCTAAATCCTAAATCTAAAACCTAAACTCTAAACCCTAAACCCTAAAAACTAAAAAAATATAAAATAACTCTAACCGTAAACTCTAAAACCCTAAGCCCTAAACCCTAAAGCCTAAAGCCAAAAGCTGAAACCCTAAACCCTAAACTAAACCACAAGCCAGCCATCCTAAAACCCTAAACCCTAAACTAGCTAAAACCCTAAACCCTAATCAAACCACTACCATAAACCTAAAACTAAACTAAATAAAGCTAAAAATATAAAAAAACCTAAATAAAATAAAATAAAATAAACTAAACCTATAAACCAAAATAAACATAAATAAAATAAATAAAATAAAATAAATATAAATTTAAATAAAATAAAATAAACTTAAGAATAAAACCTAAATAAAATAAAAATAAATAAAAATAATAAATCAAAAAATAAAATAATAAAATTAAATAAAATCTAAACCTAAAAACCTAAAATAAAAAAAACCTAATAACCTAAAAACTAATCAAAATAAAAAATAAAAGCAAAATAAACTAAACCTAAACTAAAATAAACTAAAATAAATAAACCTAAACCTAAAATAAACTAAACTAAACTAAAATAAATAAACTAAATAAACTAAACTAAAAAATAAAACCTAAAATAAACTGAAATAAATACCTAAAACCTAAACTTAGAAAAATAAAATAAAACCTAACCTAAACTTAAAAATAAAAAAATAAAACCTAAAAAATAAAATAAAATAAACTCAACTAAAATTAACCTAAACCTACCTAAACGTAAAATAAAATAAAATAAAATCCTAAACTAAAATAAATAAATTAAACTAAATAAAAAATAAAAATACCTAAATAAAAATGAAAAATAAAATAAATGAAATAAACCTAAACCTACTAGTTTACTTAATTTAAAATAAAAAATAACAAAAAAAATCTTAAACCATAAATCCCAAACACTAAACCTTAAACCCTAAATAATAAAATAACCTAAACCCTAAATCTAGTAAACCTACCCACAAACCCTAAACTAAACCCTAAAAACCCTAAACCCTAAAACCAACCTTAAACCCTAAACTAAAACTAACAGAACTTAAAATAAAACCCCTATAGCCAAACTGAAGCCTAAACCACAAACCACAAACCCTAATATAAATCATACAAATCTAAAACCTGAAATACAAACCCTAAACCATAAAACTTAAAAATTTAAACCTAAACTAAATAAAATTGAAAAATAAATTAATCAAAACCAAAACCTAAATAAAATGAAAAAAGAAAAAAATAAAAAAACTAAAACTTAAATGTAAACATAAAATAAAATAAAATAATAAATAAAATAAATTATATAAAATAAAAAAACCTAAAAAACTAAAACTAAAAAAAAAAATAAATAAATAAGAATAAAATACTAATAAAATAAAACTAAATAAAATCTAAACCTAAAAAAAACCTAGATAAATAAAATAAAACCTAAACCCTAAACTAAAAAAAACTAAATCTAAAATAAAATTAAAATAAACAAAATAAAATAAACCTAAACATAAACTAAAATAAACTAACCTAAAATAATTAAAACCTAAACTAAACCAAAATAAACAAACCTATCACTAAACTAAAATAAAATAAAAAAACCTAAACTAAAACTAAAAAAGTAAACCTAAAATAAACATAAAATTTAAACCTAAGAAAATAAAATAAAACCTAAACCTAATCATAAAAATAAAAAAATAAAATAAAATAAAACTCAACAAAAAATAAACCTAAACCTAAAAAATAAACTAAAATAAAAACCATAATCTAAAAATAAATAAACCTAAAATAAATAAACTAAACTAAATAAAAACCTAAATAAAATAAAAGAATAAAACAAACCAAATAAACCTAAATTGGTTTTACTTAATTTAAAATAATAAAAAATTAAACCCTAAACCCTAAATCCTAAACCATAAAACCCAAACCCTAAACAATAAAACTAACACTAAACCGTAAACCCTAAACCATAAATCTACAATACTAAACCTGCAACCTTAAACCCTAAACCCTAAACCTTAAACCCTAAACCCTAAGCCCTAAACCCCAAAAGCATGAACACTAAAACCATAAACCATAAACCTAGGTTGATCTAATTTTTATGAAAACTGATCTTAAAGAAGTCAACAAAGAGGTTACGAAATACAAACTTGGTGCTCTTGTTTGGTTGTTGTATTGCTATTGATGTTGTAGTTCCTCAGGTAATATTGGTGCGGATCCTTGGACTTCTCTTCTTCGGATCTCAATATCCCAACTAAGATCAAGGGTTCTATTAAAATTATCACCACAGTTGATTAAAAAGGTGATAAGGTGGGATCCTCAGCCCACTCTCCTTGTTAAGCTTGGGATTAGGCCATCCTCTTATGGCATTGTCATCCAGTCTATGTATGATGATGGTTCGGTGTTAAGTCCTGAGGTGCTTGACTTCACTGAAGATGATCTCATCAAAAGTTTTGACTTTCAAGGTCACTTCTCTCTCTGGCCCTCTCTTATCCACACCCTTAGCGCACCCACATGTTCATCAATGCTTAAGAATGTTCTCACTATCATAATTGCCACTTATACACATCCTGCGGTAGAAGGTTAAGTATTTGAATGATCTAGTAATTTTGATGTGGGTTACACGATGCTTACTCCCTACTTCTTTGCTGGGTCATGTTGTAGTGGAAGAGAAGAAGGAAGAGCCTACTGAGGAATCTGATGATGATATGGGGTTTAGCTTATTTGATTAAGCTTTGTTGGCCTTTTATAAAATAAAATTATATTGTATCTATGAGTTTAATCAATTTGTGAAATACTTTTTTGTGAATTTTTTAATTGCATTTTAGTTTTTCCTATTCTATTAGTTATTAGAGGAAAATGCCTTATTTGATTTAGTAATTTCTTATTTGTTATGGAATCATTTGAGTTTAAAATAAAATAAAATAAAACCTTAAAAGCCTAATCCCCAAACTCTAAACCTAAACCTAAAGTAACTAAATAAATTTAAAAATAAACCTAAACCTCAATCAAAATCATAAGAATGGGCAAAACCTTGGTGGTAGGAACATCACCATCAAGCAAGCTTAGTCTAGATCTAGTGATGGAGGCAAAGGAAGAGGTGGTAGTTATCATAGTGGTGGTGAGGATGCGGAGGTCTTGGTGGATATGGAGGTGCTTGTGGAGAAAGTGATGGTTATGGAGGTGGGAGGAGGCGAGAACTGGTGGTGGTGGCGGAGGAGAATCAGGGATATGATGG
>CM038218.1:106506445-106628615 GCA_021442155.1 Cymbidium sinense
ATCTTAAGACATGGAAGAAGGAAAGAAGCCCAAAGCTTCCCCATTAAGCAAAATAGAGAACTAGATATTATTAATATAATTTTTATAAGAAAAATAAATTTAGCAGAAAACCCAAATAAATTCAGAATATGGAAAAGGAAATTAAAGAGATATTATCAAAATTTTTGGTAATATCTAATTTGAAAATAATGTTCCCACCTCTAGTCTTTGCATCTAAATCATGAAATAATTCTTGGCAAGTAAAATGTTATCAAAATAGATCTCTACCAAAACCAGTTTGGTCAGAGAGATATTATTATGAAGTAAAAGACTAAGCTTGTTGGCAAGACCTTTGGAAATTAGCTTATTGAAGAAGCTGTAAAGACTAATAGGTCTAAAATCACTCCAGTAGTTTATTTTATCTTTCTTAGGTAAGAGGGCATTAGAAGAGCTAAAGAAATATCTAGGAAAAAGATTTCCATTAAAAATATTTACCATAGCCTAAATCAGATCATTTTTAATAATAAACCAACATTTTTAGAAAAATTGGGTAGAGAAACCCTCGACAATAATAGAATCTATGTTCATGCGATTAAGAACTTTAAAAATTTCTTCTTCATTATGCATAATAGTAAGAAAATTATTATCATCATTGGTACTAATAGAAGGAATTAAGTGTGATTTAAAAATTACTTCATAAGAGAAACTCTTATTAAGCATATTTCTAAAGTAATTAATGACTGAATCGTTAATATCATTATTGTCTGTAATCCATTCACCATTGTAATCTTTAATTTTTTGAATATTCTTTAAGGCTCTCATTTTATTAACTAAAGCATGGAAATAGCTAGTTTTCCATCTATAATGTGTTTACTAGTAACTTTTGGCATCAATAAGTCTCTTTCATATTTTGAAAATTAACAAGCTTATCTTTCACCTCAATCAAGTCCTTATAATAAAGTATCGACATAATAGAGACTTCAAGATCACAAACCAATTTTTTCCATATCTTTGATATTAGCAAAAAGGTTTTAAAATAATGCTTGTTCCACCAACCTAGAGTTTGTTTAAGTATTTTAAGCTTAAACTAAAGTATTTTCATCCCCATAATAGAATTATCAAGATGTAAAGGAGCTTTCCAATTGTTAGCCACAACATTAAAAAACTCAATATGCTAAATGCACATGTTCTGAAATCTAAAAGGAGAGAAACTTTTTAATCTATTAGAATTATCTTTAATAGAAACTAAAAGAGGACCATGATCAGACAAGGTTTTGCGTAAATGATTGATAGAAGTAATAGACCAATAGAATCCAATGAGTATTAAAAGAATGGTCAAACCTTTGCCAAAGTCTAGAGTTTTCCAAGTATAATTAGAACCCTTAAAACCAATATTAATCAAATTACAATCAAATATCATATTGATAAATTCTTCCATGGAATTAATATTAGGAGAGCAACCACCACTTCATTTAGAAGAGAACAAAATAGTGTTGAAATCAACAAAACCAAGGTTTATTGATAGAGGTGGAAAAATTAGTCAAGTTATCCCAAAGAAGATTTCTACTATCTATTACAAGATGCGTAAACAAAAGAGCCCAAAACATAATAATCACCACAAGAGATTTGAGCATTGACAACTTGATAAAAATCATCAAGAATAGAAATTCCTACAAAGTTATTTCAAAAAAGACAAATCTTATTACTAATATTAGAGAAAATTTATTGAAATTGATCATTCTAGCAACATGGTTAATTTTATTAGCATGAATAAGAGGCTCAAGAAGAATATGTAAAGAAATATTATGAATACAACAAAAATTTATAATACAGTTATGAATAGAAAGGGTACCAATCCCTCTAACATTCCAAACTAAAAAAATTAAACATAAAGAAAAGAAAAGGAGGGGGGTGGAGTGGAGTAAATGTGACTTGAGAGAAGATAGGGAGAAGAGTTCTAGTGTTTCATGGATTTTAACATTTTTTTCTTTTCAAATAGAAAGTTTGGAAGATTGAATCATCAATCAAATGATTTAAAACATTATTCACATTTAGGAGAAATCTATTGATGAGAAGTGAATTCTCCTTCTTCCAAGACACTAGAATTTATTAAAGATAAATGAGCTTTGAGAATAGCAAGGGAGGGAGCAAAATCAAATTTATTAAAAAGACAAGTGGGAACACTAAACCCATCTTCATCATTAGCCAAATTATTAGATAAAAGCAAATATTTTTGAGAAGTTAAATCATAATGAATTTGAATTATGGAATCAAATTTATCAACCTAATTATCATGAGGTATTAAAGCCAGATTATTCATTGAATTAGAATGATGCATTATATTAAATTCCTCATTTACTTTCTCCATTAAAGCTTCATTTTCATTTATCAAAGCCAGCAAGGTTACAAGGATCAAATTAGAGAAAACAAAATCCTCATTTAAAAGTTTAGAAAAGCTATTATTGTTCACATTAGAAGCCTTCAATTTCTCAGAGGAAATAAAAGGTAAATTGATGTTATTAGGAACATTCAAAGAATCCTTTTTTTTCCAAAGTAGTTTTTTGATATTTAACAGTAGTCGGCCTAGGGTTAGGAATAGAAGTTTCCTTAATAGGGATTTTGTTTTTTAGGTGAGGATGAAGAATGAAACATTCAGAATTATCATGCCCATGGATTTTGCAGTGAGAACAAAAGACAGGGAAATTTTTAGATTCAATTCTTTGCATACAACCGTAATTTTCAGATCTCAACTAGATTTCTTTTGGGTGTTTCTTGGTAATGACCAATTCAACAAGGATTCTAGCCATTAAAGGCTGGGATTTTGTAGTCTTTGATCAATCTATAATGGCCAACAAATAAGCACCTATGGTAAAAGGAATTCTA
Organism: Cymbidium sinense; assembly: GCA_021442155.1. NCBI lineage: Eukaryota > Viridiplantae > Streptophyta > Magnoliopsida > Asparagales > Orchidaceae > Cymbidium > Cymbidium sinense. The sequence continues at coordinate 106,509,308 of CM038218.1, forward strand.
GTTACCAAAAAAATGAATTTGCATATTTGGGAGAGAAATCCAAACCGAATAATTGGGGATTCTTCTTTAATATCAAATAGTTGAGACCATTTCAGTAACCTCATTTAGAAATTAAAAGCAAAATAAGAATGATGAGAGAAAACACAAGAGTAATCCAAATCATTTATCAACTGAATCAAAATGTGGTAGGATCAATTAAACCAATCATAAAAGCATGTGAAAGTTTCAGACTATGAAAGAAAGAACAAATGTTTACCAGATTATGCCTATGAAGAGTAAACTTTCCAACCAAGGTGAATTCAAACAGCTTAGCAAGATTTTCCACAACCAGATCAGAACACATAACCGCAAGCATGCATCAAAAAGAAGTCAAAATAAGTTTTAGGGACTCACCTGAACAACCATCCTTACCACTAAGAATATCTTTGAATGATTTCTAAGTAGGCTGGTAGATGATGCCTTAGTAGGATCCATAGGACCATTAGTTTTTCCCAAGAATCATTAAAGAAGATGCTAAGCCAAGATATCACTCCAAGAAAGACACAAAATTAGCTAGATTCAGGGATCCAAAGGAGAATCCACTCAAAATAGCCATCAAGCGATCCAAAACCCAAAATGAGAGTAAGAAAGGAAAATTGCTAGAACAGGAGAGGGCCCAAGTGGTGGGGTTTCATCACTTTAATTTTTCAATATTATTAGGGTTTAGGGTTTATGGTTTATGATTAAGGTTTTTTATTATTTAAGGTTTAGGGTTTAGGTTTAGGGTTTAAGTTTTAGATTAGGGTTTAGGGTATTTAGTTTTTTTTAATAGAGAACAAATTCATATTCAATAATACTTCTTTTCAATTTCATCAACCAAGTAACACACCAAGTTTTCTAAGACACTAGCGATGACATAGATAAAAAATTAGCATGCATAGAGCAAATCAAAAACCCTAGATAACTAGAACCATCTTTACTGTAAATACATAGTTCCATAAGTAGCAAATCAGATCGGCCGTTCTTCAGCTTCTCCAGCACCCATTAGAACCACCCTAACCTCTCGAGTAGAGGAATCCACTATCATATCCCTGATATCTCCCTCCGTCACCACCACTAATGTAACCATTGCCACTCCTCCTACCTCCATCACCACTACTACTCTGATCTCCATGTCCATATCCTCTAGCACCTTCAGATCCCCCACCACCACAATCACCATTCCCTACATTATATCTAGACCAAACTGGATAGTGATAAGAATCCATTCTTAAGGTTTATGTTTATGTTATTAAATTTTAGGGTTTAGGTTTATTTTTATTTATTTTTACTTTAGGCTTAGTTTAGCATCTTGGTTGTAGGATGCTTTTTTTAGGGTTTAGGGGTTTAGGGTGGGTTTGTGGTTTAGGGTTTGGGTTTAGAGTTTAAGCTTTATGGTTTAGGGTTTTGTTTTGGGGTTTAAGGGTTTAGGTTTAGGTGGTTTAGGGTTTAGGTTTAGGTTTAGGGTTTTAGGGTTTAGGGTTTATTTAGGTTTAAGTTTGGGTCAAAGATTTTTAGGTCATATTTAGGGTCAGACTGGGTTAGAGTGGTATAGGGTTTGAGTTTAGAGTCAGGTTATAGGTTTGGGCCTGGGGTTTAGGAGGAGCTTTAAGTTTATGGTCAGTTGGGTTTTGGGTTTAAAGTTTGTGGGGTTAGGGTTTAGGGTTTAGGCTCAGTTTAGGTTTGTTTAGATAGGGTTTAGGATTTTAAGTTTAGGATTTCAGGTTTAGGGTTTAGGTTTAATTTTTTACTTTTATTTAGTTTTATTTTATTTTAGGTTTTATATATTTATTTTAGGTTTAGGTTTATTCTCTTTTAAGTTTAGATTTATTTTAGTTTATGTTTTAATTTTATTTTATCTTTTATTTCATTTTGGTTTAAGTTTATTTATTTTATTTTTAAGTTTTATTTAGTTTAGGCTTAGGTTTTTATCTTTTTAGGGTTTAGGGTTTAGGGTTTAGGGTTTAGGTTTAAGGTTTAGTGTTTAGGGTTTAGGGTTTTTGGTTTAGGGTTTAGGGTCTAGGGTTTAGGGTTTAGGGTTTAGGTTCTAGGATTTAAGGTTTAGGATTTAGGGTTTAAGGTTTATGGTTTAGAGATCAGGTTTTAGTTTAGGGTTTAGGGGTTTTGGTTTTTCTTTTTGTAATAGAGAACAAATTCAAATTCAACTTTTCTTCTCTTTGATTTCATCAACCAAGTAACACACCAAGTTTTCTAAGACAAAAATGACAACACGCCCATAGAGAAAATTAAAATCCCTTGATAACTAGAACCATCTATATTATAAACACATAGTTCCATAAGTAGTAGATTGGATTGGCTGTTCTTCAATTTTCTAGTTCCCATCAGAACCACCTCGGCCTCTCGAGAAGCGGGATCAACCATCGTATCCCCAATTTCTTCCTCTGCCACCACCACTATTGAAACCATCATCACCCTTCCCACCTCCATAACCACCACTGCTCCCACCACCACCTCCATATCCAACAACACCTCTAGATCCCCCTCCACCACTGCAATAACAGCCGCCTCCGCCTTCTCCTCCACTGCCATATCCAAATCGCTGATTGACCTGATGTTCCTACCATCAAGTTTATTCTTGGTTTAAGGTTTAGCTTATTTTTTAATTCATTTAGATTTTTGTTTATGCATTTAAGGTTTAGGGTTTAGGGTTAGGGTTTAGGGTTTACCATCTTGTGATAGGGTTTAGGGTTAGGTTAGGGTAGGTTGTAGGATTTAGGATTTGGGTTTAGGTTTTTTCTTAAATTAAGTAAACCAAGTAGTCTATTTAGTTTATTTTTATTTTATTTTAGTTTATTTTATTTTTATTTAGATTTATTTTTATTTTTTATTTAATTTAGTTTATTTATTTTAGTTTATGTATTTTAGTTTAGGTTTTTTAGTTTATTTTTAAGTTTAGGTTTAGGTTTTATTATTTATTATTATGTTTAGGTTTAGGTTTTATTTTATTTTTTTAGATTTTATTTTTGGTTTATTGTTAGGGTTAGGTTTATTTTAGTTTATTTTATTTATTTATTTTAGGTTTAGGTTTAAGTTTAGTTTATTTTAGGTTTAGGTTTAGGTTTCATTTATTTTATCTAGTTTCTTTTAGTTTAGATTTAGATTTATTTTATTTTGTTTATTTTTTTTCCTTTAGGTTTAGGTTTTTTATTATAGTTTAGGGTTTAGATTTTAATTTTTTATTAATTTTTAGGTTTTATTTTAATGTTTATTTTTTAGGTTTAGGTTTTTATTTAGTTTTTATTTTATTTTATTTTAGGTTTATTTTATTTTTATTTTACATTTTGTTTTTATTTTTTGTAAGTATTTTATTCTTAGGTTTATTTTTTGTCTAGTTTAGGTTTTTATTTATTTTATTTTAGTTTATTTTTATTAGTTAATTTTATTTTACTTTAGGTTTAGGTTTTACTTTAGGTTTTATTATATTTATCTTTTATCTTATTTAGGTTTAGGTTTTCTTTTATTTATTTATTTTATTTAGTTAAAGTTTAGGTTTTAGGATTAGGTTTAGTTAAGTTTTAGGGTTTAGGGTATGGTTTGGGTTTTGGGTTTGGAGTCAAGGTTTAGTGGGGCTTGGGTTGAGGGCTTAGTTTTTAGTTTAAGTTTGGCTTATGGTTTTGGGTTTAGGTTTATCCATTTGGGGAGTTTAGGTTTAGAGAGAGGAGGGAAGGGTGGGGTTTAGATTTAGGGTGGAGAGGATTTAGATTGTTTGGATCAGTGATCAGTAGGAGTTAGTTATATTGGCTCAGTTTAAGGAGTGGTAGGGAGGTTTAGGGTTTAGGTAGGTTTAGTGTTTAGGAGTCTTTTTTAGTAGGGTTTGTTTTTTTCTTTTAAAATTTGGTAAAAATTGTTTTAAGTTTATTTAGTTTATTTTTATTTATTTTAGTTTATTTTAGTTTTATTTTTATTTAGGAATATTCTTATTTTTTATTTAGCATTTATTTTAGGTTTATTTATTTTGTTTAGGTTTTAATTTTAGTTTATTTTTAGGTTGTAGGCTTATGTTTATTTTTTAGTTTAGTTTTATTTTATTTTATCTTTTAGGTTTAGGTTTATTTTTTTATTTTAGGTTTAGGTTTCATTTTATTTTATTTTTTTAGGTGTAGGTTTTAAGTTTCTACTTTAGGTTCATTTTTAGGTTTTATTTTTTAAGTTTGATTTAAGTTTATTTTTAGTTTATTTTTTATTTTGTTTAATGTTTAGGTTTTATTTATTTTGGTTTAGTTTATTTTAATTTAGGTTTAGGTTTATTTTATTTTTATTTAAGGTTTAGTTTTATTTTATTTTAGGTTTTATAATTTTTTAGTTTAATTTAGGTTTTATTTATTTTAGTTTAGTATTTATTTCTTATTTTATTTCATTTTAGATTTAGGTTCAGTTTAGATTTAGGTTTAGGTTTTGGTTTTAGTTGGTTTTATTTTATTTTATTTATTTTATTTTATTTTATTTATTTATTTTATTTTAGGTTTTATCTTATTTAGGTTTAGGGCTTATGCCTGGGTCAGTAGGTTGTGGATTTAGGGTCAGGAGGGGGTTAGGGTTAGTGGTAGTAAGTTTAGTGTTTAGTGGTGGGTGAGGGTTTAGGTTTAGAGTGTGGCTCATGGTTTAGTGGTTGGGGTGGTGGGGAAGGTTGGGTCTGATAGTCAGGGATTAGGGTTGTAAGTTGTGTGAGTTTATGGTGGTGTTTAGGGTTTAGAGTGGGTAGGAAGGCTTTTTAGAGTTTTGGGTTTGAGGTTTTTTTAAAAGAAATTAAGTAAACCGATATGTTTTGGTTTATTTAGTATATATTTTCATTAATTTTAGTTTATTTTATTTATTTATTTAAGTATTTTAATTCTTGTTTTTATTAAGTTTAGTTTATTTGTTTTAGGTTTATTTATTTTAGTTTAGGTTTTTATTTTAATTTATTTTTTAGGTTTAGGTTTAGGTTTATTTATTTTAGATTAGTTTTATTTTTATTTTATATTTTGGGTGGAGGTTTTATTTTTATGTTTATGCTTAGTTTTATTTTATTTTAGGTTTATTTTATTTTTTATTTTTTAGGTTTAGTTTTATTTTATTTTTTTTATTTTTATTTTATTTTAATTTTTTAGTATAGTTAGGTCTTTATTTAATTTATTTTGGTTTAGTTTTATTTGTTATTTTATTTTATTTTATTTTAGGTTTAGGTTTAATATAGGTTTTATTTTATTTTATTTTATTATTTTATTTAAGTTTAAGTTTTTTATTTAATTTTTTATGTTTATTTATTTAGTTTTAATTTTGGGTTTAGTGTTTAGGTAGTTAATTAGGTTTAGGGTTTAGGGTTTTGTGGTTTAGGTTTGGGTTTATGATTGGGGTTTTAGGGTCAGTTTAGGATTTGGGGGTTTTTGTGGGTTTGGGTGGTTTTGGGTTTAGGTTTAGGGTTTAGGTGGCAGGGGGTTGGGGGTTTTGGTTTAGGTTTTAGTTAGTTTAGGTTTTTAGTTTAGTTTTATTTTATTTTATTTAGGTTTTTTATGGTTTGGAGTTTAGGTTTATAGTTTGGGAGTTTTAGGGTTTAGAGTTTGTTTAGGGTTTAGGGTTTTAGGTTTAGGTTTAGTTTTAGGATTGTTTAGGTTTATGGTTTTCTTAACAAAAAAATTAGATTCAACATTTCTTCTTTTCGATTTCATCAACCACGTACACAAATTGTCTAACACAAGTGATAATATAAATAAAAAATGAGCATGCATAGATCAAATTAAAACCTTAGATTACTAGAACCTCTCAGAAGACACAATTCCATGAACAACATATGGATTATTCATTTTAGTTTCTCTAATTTTTTTATTTTAGTTTATTTTTTAAGTTTAGGTTTAGGTTCAGGTTTATTTTTTTACTTTAGTTTTATTTTTATTTTATTTTTTAGTTTAGGTTTTATTTTTTATTTTTAGGTTTAGGTTAGGTATTTATTTTATTTTTCATGTTTATTTTATTTTATTTTAGGCTAGTTTTATTTTATTTAGGTGTTTTATTTTAGTTTATTTTAATTTTTAGTTTAGTTTAGGTTTTTATGTATTTTATTTTGATTTGATTTTATATTTATTATCTTTTATTTTATTTTAAGGTTTAGGTTTATGTTTAGGTTTAGTATAGTTTTATTTTATTTTATTATTTTATTTAGTTTAAGTTTTATTTATTTATTTTATTTTTAGGTTTATTTAATTTAGGTTTAGTTTAGTTAGGTTTATTTAGTTTAGGTTAAGGTTTTAAGTTTTAGGTATGGTTTGGTTTGGGTTTTGGTTTTAGTTTAGGTTTTTAGGTTTAGGGTTTAAGATTTACAGGTTTAGGGTTTAGGGATTAGATTTAGGGTTTAGGGTTTAGGTTTTAGATTTAGGGTTTTAGGGTGTAGGTTTTGGGTTTTGGGTTTTTGGTTTTGGGTGGGTTAGTTTTAGATTTAGGGGTTAAGTTTTAGTTTAGGTTTTTATTTTATTTATTTAGGTTTAGTTTTTTGATTTAGAGTTTAGGGTTTATGGTTTAGGGTTTTACAATTTAGGGTTTATGGCTTATGGTTTAGTGTGGTTAGGTTTAGGGTTTAAGTTTTGTTTAGGATTTAGGGTTTAGGATTTAGAGTTTAAGGTTTAGAGTTTAATGTTATTAACAAGAAAAAAAATTAGATTGAACATCTCTTCTTTCAATTTCATCAACCAAATAACACACCAAGTTTTCTAAGACATAAGACAATATAGATAAAAAATGAGAATGCATAGAGCAAATCAAAACCTTAGATAACTAGAATTGTCTATAAAGACACATAAGCGTGAATGGATTGGCGATTCTTCAGTTTCTCTAATTCCCATCAGAACCACCCCCGCCTCTCAAGTAGTGGGATCCACCATCAAATCCATGATCTCTCCCTCCACCACCACCACTGCTATAAACTCTGTCGTTCCTCCCACCTCCATAACTACTACTGCTCTGACCACCACATCCATAACCATCTGCTCCTCCATATCCCCACCACCGCGTGATAACCGCCACCTTCACCCACGGATCAAGACTTGTTGATAGTGATGTTCTGCCATCAAGGTTTTGTCCATTCTTAGGTTTATTATTATTTATTTATTTAATTAATTACTTTAGGTTTAGGTTTTAGGGTTTAGGGGGATTTAGGAGGTTTAGGGTTTAGGTTTAGGGTGGGTTTAGTGTAGTTTAGAGTTTAGGGTTTTGGATTTAGAGTTTAGGTTTTTTTGGGTTTAGGGTTTAGACTTTTAGAGTTTAGGTTTTGGTTGGGTTTTAGTTTAGGGTTTAAGGTTTACATTTTAGGGTTTAGGGTTTATGGTTTTATATAGTTTTTTTTTGGGAAATCCCATATAGGGGGAATTTTATTACCACAAAAAAGGGATTACAAAGTTCTTAAAGGGGATAAACTCTAGAACTACTGTTCAAAGAGCTACAATCAGCCTAGGGAGTAAATCCCCTATTTAAGTACATCCGTAAAAAAAAAGAGTAAAGCAAGCAAAAGATACAAAGTGATTAAAAAAGTAAGCAAATGAAGGATGAGGGCCAATGTTCTGTAGGAAGTGAGAATGCATGACACTATGGAGCAACAAAGAGAAAAGAGAAAAACCTGCAAGATTGTAGATGAAGAAGTTAAAGTAGAGAGAAAATGATAAGTGAGAGCGACAAAATAGTAATAATAAAGAAGTGGGATAGAGGAGGCTTGCTCACACACCAAGTTGGGGATGCAAATATGAGCATTCAAACTTAGAAGGGTTACATCATAAGAGCTACAACCAAACCAAAATGGAGTGAAAATCAAACATCATACCAATAAACAGATAACCATTTGATGAAGATCTTTTGAGCTAAAATACCTGCAAGAATAGGCAAATCCATATAGATAGAAGTGGAAAGAGTAGCAAAGAACAAAGTGGGTAAGAGGATCCTATGCCAAATATATGTCATCATATTAGGCTCCATGGCATGATAATCCCAACTCAAATGAAAGAGAGACATCAATGTCAGGTCATCCATCTGGAAACCGATCTAAAGGATAATAACAAGAAATTTTGAAATGCCATCCAGTAAAGACAAGAGCAAGGAATTAACTCATTCAAATCTGTAGGACATTAATAAATATACATTCTTGGAAAATAGTCCGAAGTAGCTGGTTATTTCCCATCAAAATATAAGCAAAGAATGTAAGTATCTTAACAACCTCCTTGTTTCAAAAAATTGAGAACAATAATTATAAGGGAAACAACATACCCCAAGCCCAAATTACCACAGAAATGGAAGTACAATAGCGATAAGAAGAAATAAAGGTCGCCCCAAATAAATCCAAAGAAGATAATCAAAGATACCACCAGAAATAGTTTCCTTATGATCAAACTCATTAATCTAGTTCAACACCTTGAGAGTAATAGCAAAAGGTGGCCATAAATCCACCCAATGAGATTAAACAATGCAAAGATTAAAATCAAAGAGGCAAAATTATCACAATGATGCACAAATGTAGCATAGCATAAGTTAGAGAGAAAAATAGCGCAACAGAGTCAACTAGTCGAATGCTAACAACAAACCCAAAAGCAATAATCAAATTGTGTGAAACAACAACTACAAAACAACTTCTTCCGCTGATAAGGGAAATGATACCCAAGCCCAAATGACCACAGGAAATGGGAGGACAACAGCAGATAAGAAGAAGGAAAAGGGATATGATAACAGCAAAAACCCAAAAGCCCATAACCAGAATGGGCAAAAAATAGCCGAGAACCATAAAGACATCTTGCTTGATAAAGGACCCAAAAATCCAAAGGCCATCAGTGTAAGCAATAATGCAATTATTATCCCCACCAAATTTAAGCAAAATAATATCAAAATCAAAAAATAGATAGATAACCACAGGGGAGGTCGAACATAAGATTCAATGATCCATAACAGCCAACCACCAAGATAGAATAGAACAACAAGTTGGCCAACAACCAACCCCATCAAAATGGAAGATGCTTTCCAAATAAAGAGGAAAAGGCTTGGCCAAGGCAAGTGAGAAAATGCACAAGAAGTGAAATCACAGCCAACAGAAAATCCCTTCCAAATGGGAAAATAGTTTGCCTAAACCCACAACCATGGGGTAGAAAAACGAGAAGCCATGAAGAAAACCCGATTCCGCAAGGAGATAAGAATAGGAAAGAAAGGGAAAATAAATTAGCCAAAACAATACAACAAGAAAGACAACCTACTACAACAAAGGAATCAAAGATCCAGAGAAGCCAACAAACAAGATAATAAAGAACATCAAGTTGGCTAAAGAACCACCTAATACAAATAGATAATGCTTTAGATAAAACCCAGAAAGAACCAACAAAAAAACCCTGACAGAAATCAAACTGAAAAACCATTAAGAAAGTCCAAACTTGCAAGGAGAAAAGGATAAATAGGAGATAACTGACACTCTCCTAGCAAATTTGAAGAAAGAGGTTACCCAAAGCAATCAGCAAAGCAACTCCGAAGGCACCCTACTGGACAAGGAGGACAACCCCAGAAATAGCTTGCTGAACAGAGGAGTCCAGGATCTAGATCAGCCATCAACCAAGATGATAATTAACAGCAAAATGGCCAAAAAAAACCCCCAATGCAAATATACAAAACAAAAGTAAAGTCCCAGAAGGATAGGGAAAGGATCAGGCCAAAGCTATCTGAAATGAGATGATCAACAGCAGGCCAAAAGCTAATAAAAGAGATAAGCAACAAAGCAAAAGAACCATTCAATAACCTCAAAAGGTCCACTGATCAAGACAATCCAAAACCCCGAAGCATAAGCTAAAATCCAATTATGTTGGTAATCACAGTGTTGTGCATAATTATAACAGAGCTAAAGGGGAGAAGACAATAGATTAGGTGATCAGCTATAGCCTAGAAGCAAGCAGCAAAGTTAGTCAAGATAAAAATAGGCAACAAACAGCTAAAAACCATAAGGTTAGCCTGCAAATAGATATTAATTACAACAAAGGAAGTGTTGATTCACCATACAGATGGATGGGAAGAGGGGATTAGCAATTACCATCAGCAAACCAACCCTAAGAGTAGCCTGCATGACAAAAGGCCCAAAAATCCAACAACCAAGCTTTAAAACATCAAAATAAATATTGCATCCTACATAAGAAATGCTAGGAAGTAACCTTGAACAACATAAGTTACTAAGTGGCTCCATGCAATTTCATCTTTGATAACCAGCAAGACACAAAATTTAATGCCAACAGCTAATCCCACAACATCACTAAAATTGGAAATGAGGTAATTCCAATCCATAATAAGGAGAAGAATATCGATAAGTTAGGATCTAAAGTTGAAAGAGGGATATCGTTAAGCATTGATGCAAGGATCCGATTATAATTCAAAAGGAAAGAAATATGTCCCTGTTGATAAAAAAATACAACATCAACAAATAGAGCATTAAGTAGTATATCTCCCTCCAGTAATGAGTAAACCCTTTATCATTAACAATGGAGGCAACATTGACAGTAAGACCTCAATCAAGATTGGGGATAGTAAACCAGCAACAGATGTTACACAACTCAACAATTGAACTAGTGGGAGTATTAGGATGATGCATCAGCAAATTTGAGAGGTACAACACTTTATTAGTGTAAGTAACAAAAGGAAGCCCCAATTAAAGGAAATGCAATTAAACCAAGAACATGTCACAAATCAAAATAGCAAGTAGTATGGGTGAAACAGAAAACCAAGAGAACAACAACATCAATATAAAATGGGCATTCAAGCAAATAGATATTGAACCATCAATCCCATAGGTTAGATTAATTTTGAGATAAGGGAGCCCAATATTGTCCAAATTAACCAAGCCACAAATGTTTGGGTAGGGTGAGTTGATCAAAGAAGATTATACCATCCAATCTAGCTCCCGACAAGGTAATCACATGCATTACCCTCATTCCATACATGAGTGATGTTAAAATTAAATTGGGTAAGAAGAGCTCTAGTTTGCTTGAGAAGGTAGTACAATGTTTCTCATTTTGGTGGAAGTCAAAAGATCAATCGCCAGAGGGCATCCACCTCAATCCAAATATTGAGCCAACCATTTTGAAGGAAAATCTCAAGAGCTTTGTACGCCACAAGCTCAAGAAAAGAGAAAAATTAAGGGGTAAGCAAAAGCACATAGGACTTTACCATTAAGATTTTGAAAATGCCACCTTACAAACCTTTAGAGAGATGAGCCATCTTAATTTTAATAGTATGATCATGAGGTTTTACCCAATAAACAATCTTGTTATTTCTAGTAGGGTTGATCCGGAAGTTAAGACCCAGTTTATTGGACCACAAATTTACAACCTTTGAATTGGTTGTAGTGAATGAGATTGGCATTAATACAAGTCACAAGTTTTGTTTTTAATTCTAGCAATTATCCTCATGTGGTTCATGGGATCTCGATGTTTTGCATAATTCCAACCATATGAACCAAATAAGAGTGATAGTGCTTATGACTTTAATGTGACATTTAATAGTGTTGTCAAAATAAACATCAAGAAGTTGATATAAAGTTAGGGAGCCATTGAAAATGGCAATGTTAAAGAGATCATCATACCAAATCCAAAGTTTAGAAGCAATGGCCCCGTTAACAAAAACATGATTCACATTCTCAATGTGAAAGCAACATTGACATTTTGAAGGTAATTGAAAACATTTACCCCACAACAAGAAGTCAATAGGGATGAAGTTATTCAAAATATGCTAAGTAAGAATAGAATAAGAAGTAGGGATAGTGTTATTCCAAAGTTTGAGAAACATACTGGAAGAATCATGAGTTTCTTTAATGTGAAGCCAAACAATTTTAAAGTTGAAATCACCATTCTGTGAGAGCTTAAAAAGGATATGATCTTAATTGGTAGGAATGATAGGAATAGTAGTAAGTTTGTTCAAGAGAAAAGAAGGAATATAATCGTTTTACTATTGTTCCACATATTATTCTCGAAAAGATTTCACTTTAATAGCAAGGAAATGGGTAGAGAGTAAGTCATCAATGGACCCACATCCACTCTAGTTATCTTGCCAAAAGAAAGAGGAGCCGAGTTAATCCCCAAAATTAAGGATGCATCCCATTTGATGGAACAAAGTCTTTTCCAATAGGAGAGTCTCCCACTTTATAGGGACAAATGAGGGGTGCTTACCCCGATAATATTTAGTCATGAAATTAGCCCAAAGACTATTGTTAATCCTAAAATTCCACCAGTTTATAGGAAAAGAAGGATAGCTTCTTGATTGGCTTACATCCAAGACCACCTTCACAATAACTTTTAAAACCAAGAGGTCCAATGCATTCTTTAGAGGAGTTGTTAGAGCCCTAAAAAATTTGTTAAGGAGACACTTCATTAATGATAGAAATGGGATAATGGTTTGGATGAGATATAAAGGCATGGAATTAAGAGTGCTCTTAATCAAAGTGAGCCTACCACAAAGAGAGTAAATGAAATTCCCAAATAAAAATTTTATTAGAGATTTTATGGATAAGATCATCAAAAAGATTAGATCTTTTCTAACCTTTAAAAACCAGAGCCCCGAGATAATTAATAGAAAGTTGATGTTGCTGAAAATCAGTAATTCTGGAGATTTGGTTGAGCTTATTGGTATGGATTTTAGTGGAAGGAATGAAACAACATTTTCCTTCATTGAGAAAGAGACCACTTTCTTTGCCAAATTTATTTAAAAGGTTCTAATAGTTTTAATGTGAATAGAGGCATTGCAAAAGATTATAAAAGTCATCAAAAAAGAGATGAAAACAGGGAAGACCACCATGAGTTTTAAAAAACATGGTAGGATTTTTATTGAAAAGATCATTCAGGCTCCTCGAAAGATATTCAACAGCAATAATAAAAAAAGAGGGTGAAAGGGGGTCTCCTTGTCTCAAGCCATGCCTTGAAGCAAAGAAACCTAGGGACTCACCATTCATGATAACAGAGAACCAAACATTGGTAATAATACAATTTTGATGAGGATGAAATTATCGAAAACCCAAACAAATGTAAGATTTGAAAGAGGAAATCCAAGAGAGGTTGTCAAAAGCTTTAGAGATGTCTAATTTGAGGAGGATGTTACCACCTCTAGTAGAACATCAATGTCATGAACCACTTAGAAGGATATTGTCGATATAACTCTCTATTTTAATGAAGCCGCTTTGGTTAGAGAAATAATTTTAGGGAGCAAACTTATCCTATTAATTAATTTAGCAATGAGTTTATGAAAGAAGGTGCAAAGGTCGATAGGTCTAAAATCTCCCAAGAATTAGGATTATTAGTTTTGGGAATGAGGTCAATTGGAAGTGCTAGAAAGTATCTAGGTAAAGTTGCCATCAAAGAAATCAAACAAAGATCAATAAGGTCGACTTAATAAAGCCAATAATGCGAAAGAAATGAGTCGTGTAGCCATCGTGGCAGCAGAGTCTGTTCATGCTATTGAGAGTACTACTAATCTCGTTCCATAGGGACAAAAAGTGAGTAAAAGATTCTCATCATTAGTAATCATGAGGGATCGTGTGTGTGTTGGAGAGGGCTTCTAAGGAGGGTTGATGTTTAATAAATTTTGAAAATGTATGACGTAATCTTTAATTTCATTATTATCGCTGATCTAGCTACCATTAATATTTTTTTAATAGAGTTTAAGGCTTTCCTTTTGAAAGAGCATGGAAATACTTGTATTTCCACCATCACCAATATGTTTTCTAGCCTTTTCATGTGAAGGTTTTTCCATATCGATAATTTATCAAGTTATCTTTATTCAACTCATCAAGTTAGGAGTTAACAAGATCTTCAAGGAGCAAACTAATTGTTCCATAATTTTGAGATTGGCAAAAGATTTTAAAATGATGCTTGTTCCACCAATTTAGGTTTTGTTTAAGTCTTTTTGAAGCTTAAGCCAAGCAAATCATGCCTTAACAATTGTCCGGTGAATAGAGGCCATCCATTTAATGGAAACAACATTAATGAAATCAATGGTTGGGTCCACATATTTTGGAATCTAAAAGGAGGGAGGAAAGATTATCTATGAAGTTTTGATATCAAAAGTGGAGCATGGTCGTGATAAAAGTTCTCACAATGCTCAATAAGAAGTGAGGGCCATGATTGATCCAAAGGGAATTAAAGAGGGTCCTATCCGGCCAAAGTCTAGAGTTATGCCATATAGTCGAGTAAAACCAATATCAATTGAGGATCATATTAGAAATCTTCCATGGAATGGATGTTAGAGAGCAACCTCCCTTCTTTTGAGAGATAATAGTGTTGAAATTACCCCCCAACCAACCGTGGTTTGTTAACCGAGGAGGCAAGGTTCTTAAGTGATCCCAAAGGATGTTCCTACCATCTATTACAAGAAGCATAGATAAAGGAACCAAAGCAAAATTCACCCAATTTTAAACATTAACCAATTTTGAGATCATCAAGGATATAAATGTTGATTAAATTATTCCAAAACACCAAATTTTATTACTAATATTAAAAAAAAAATTTTGAAAGCAAGCATTCTAGCAACATGATCTTAGAAGAGTGAATGAATGGCTCAATAACAACAAGTAAGGTTATGTTATGAAGACAAAGGCTCTAACATGATTGGGACAAAGGAGAGTCCCAATACCAACATTCCAAATAAGAAATTGATCATAATAAGGTAAGGAAAAGAAAAGATATAAAGAAAAATTGAAGGAGAAGAAAAGAGAAATATGAAGTTATTATGGGAAGTTAGAGAAGATCAGTGGTTCTAGTGGAGCTATTAGTGAACATTATAACTTTAAGGGATTTTTTTAGTATAGTTTGAAAAGGCCTATCTATGTCCAATGTATCTCCATTAGAAAGGGAGATTTGATATTGAATTGGAGATCTCAAAGTATTCTAATGGTGATTTCTCTTCTTGATCTTTAGGTTGAGAAATTGGATTAGCATGGATATCACTGTAGGGTAATAGAAGGAGAGGTTGTGACTCCATTAATAACACAAATTTCATTCTCATTTCCATGATGATTATTCAGATTTTGGTCTATCACCAAAGTATCAACATTTTTCAAAACAATTCTAGAATTAGTTTGAGATTTTGATCCAACTGAGATTCCATTCAAATCACCATTATGGTTCATATGAGTGAAGGGATTGTCTTGTGATGCCAAATTATTACAAGTAGAGAGTAATGTTAATTAAGTTATCCTCAAAAAACCAATATCATTATTTTACTAGGCTGCATTGTTCTCCAATAGGCAAATCAAGAAAAGGAGTGGGGTAGGGTGAGTTCCATTTTGAGTAGTTTAGGCACATAGCAAACTTATTGGTTTTTTTGATTTCTAGAGTGGGATTAGGATCACAATTGATTCTTTTAAGATGAACACAAAGCATTCGTGAGTGATCACCATGGATCTTACAGTAAAAAATAGGAAATTTTCAAATTCCACTATTATACCCAAATTTTTTCCAAAATCCAAACTTCTTTAGATGCTTGTAATATCAATCTCAACCAAGAGCAATATGTAGATCTGAAGGTGGTTGATCAATTTGAAGGCCTACCAAAGAGAGCCCCACCGCAAATAGGACTTAATGTATATAATGTATCCTCATGTTTGGAAGAAGCCATATAGGAACAATATGGGATTCCTCTTTGACATCAAAAAAGAGGTGATCATTTCAAGAGCCTCATTTGATAATTGTACACAAAGTAGAGGGACGAGCAAAGACTCTTGAATAGTCTAAATCATATGGTAAGGATATGCCTGGATCGATCAGATAAGTGAAAACTAAATCTTTAGCCTATGAAAGAAGGATGATATTATCAAGAGTAAGAGGGAAAATTTTCTAACCAAAGAAAATTCAAAGTTTGCCAATTTTTCCACATCAAGATGAGCACATTACGAGATTCCATGGAAGGAAGTCATTAAGTTAATTGAGAGCAAGTGTTTACCATAATGTATCCTAAGGACTTATAGCAAATGATGAAGTGATCCAACTTACCTTGTAAATGGAAGGCTTAATCCAAGTTCGAGCTCAGGCGGAAAGTGGCGCCCTGCCATTGTAAGATCAAGGAAAAATCACATAAGTACAAACCAGAACAATAAACCAAAAATATGATCGAGGAAGAGGAGCCAAACCACAAGAAAAATGAAAGGGAACAATCAAAGAGAACCCACAAGAGGAGAGGAAGAGAGTTTTAAGTTTTGGTTTTGGTTTTATATAGTTTATAATTTAGGGTTTTAGGGTAGGGTTTAGGGTTTAGGTTTAAGATTTAGGGTTTAGATTAGGGTTGTAGGTTTAGAGTTTAGGGTATGGTTTAGGGTTTAGGTGGATAGGGTAGGTTTAGGGTTTAGGGTAAGTTTTAAATTAGTAAATCAGTAGGTTTATTTAGTTTATTTTTTTATTTTATTTTTTATTTTTATTTTTATTTAGGTTTATTTTATTTATTTTTATTTTTTTTCTTAGGTTTATTTATTTTAGTTTGGGTTTTTTTATTTTAGTTTAGTTTAGTTTAGGTTTAAGTTCAGTTTATTTAGTTTTGTTTTATTTTATTTATTTTTTAGGTTTGTTTTATTTTTATTTTAGGTTTAAGTTTTAGTTTTTAATATATTTTTTAGTTTATTTTATTTTTATTTTAGGTTTAGTTTTTATTTTATTTAGGTTTTTTATTTTTTTATTTTTTAGTTTAGTTTAAGTTTTTATTTATTTAATTTTAGTTTAGTTTTTATTTTTTTTATTTTATTTCTAGGTTTTGGTTTTGGTTTAAGTTTTAGTTTAGAATTTAATTTAATTTAATTTAATTTATTTTTTTAGGTTTGGGTTATATTTTTTATTTTTAGGTTTAAGTTTTAGTTTTTAATATATTTTTCAATTTATTTTATTTTTATTTTAGGTTTAGTATTTATTTTATTTAGGTTTTTTAAGCTTTTTTTCATTTTTTTAGTTTAGTTAAAGTTTTTATTTATTTAATTTTAGTTTAGTTTTTATTTATTTTATTTTATTTCTAGGTTTTGGTTTAGGTTTAGGTTTTAGTTTAAAATATTATTTTATTTGATTTATTTTATTTTATTTAGGTTTAGGTTTATTTATTTATTTATTTTTTTAGGTTTTCTTTAGTTTAGGTTTAGGTTTTTTGGTTTTTAGGGTTTAGGGTTTAGGGTTAGTTTAGGGTTTAGGGTTTAAGGTTTAGGGTTTAGGGTTTAGGGTTTTTGGGGTTTAGGGTTTAGGTTTTTATTTTATTTTTATTTTATTTTATTTATTTAGGTTTAGGTTTTTAGTTTAGGATTAGGGTTTTTGGGTTTAGGTTTATGGTTTTTAGAGAACAAATTCAAATTCAACATTTCTTCTTTGATTTCATCAACCAAGTAACACACCAAGTTTTCTATGACATAAGTGACAACAGATAAAAAAATGAGCATGCATAGAAAATCGAAACCCTAGATAAATAGATCTATTTAGAAGACACATTTCCATAAGAAGTAAATCATCATTCTTCGCTTTCTAATTCAACCACCCCACCTCTCAAGTTGATCCCCATCATATTCTCTCTCCTCTCCACCACCAGTGTAACCTCCATCACTCCCACCTCCATAACCACCACTGCCTCACCAATACCCAGATATCCACCAAGACCACCAAATCCACCACTTGCTTCACCTTGATTTTGGTGATTCTCAGGTACCCTTAGTTTAGTGTAGTTTTATGGTAGGGTTTAGGACAGGCTTTAGTTTTTAGGGTTTTAGGTTTAGGTTATGAGTTTAGAGGTTTAGTTTAGTGGTTTAGGGTTTAGTTTGGTGGTTTAGGAGTGGAGTGGAAGTTAGGGTTTAGTGGTTTATGGGTTTAGGAGTGGTGGGTAGTGGGGTAGAAGAGGTTTTTTAGTGGAAGGTTTAGAAGTTTAGGTTTTTAGGTTAATTGGGGTAGGGTTTAATTTAATTTATTTGAGTTTATTTTTTATTTTTTATTTATTTATTTTATTTATTTTAATTTAGGTTTTATTTTAGTTTATTTTAGGTTTAGGTTTAGGTTTAGGTTTAGGTTTATTTTAGTTTAATTTTAATTTTTTAATTTAATTTAATTTTATTATTTTTAAGTTTAGGTTTTATTTTATTTTAGGTTTATTTTATTTTATTTTAGGTTTATTTTATTTTATTTAGTTTTATTTTAGTTTATTTTATTTTTTAGGTTTAGGGTTTTATTTTATTTTGTTTAGTTTTATTTTATATTTTATTTTATTTTATTTTAGGTTTAGTAGATTTAGGTTTAGTTTACATTTTATTTTAATTGATTTTTTATTTATTTATGTTTAGGTTTATTTATTTTATTTTAGGTTTTATTTAGAGATTTAGGAGTTTAGAGTTTAGGTGAGTTGAGTTTAGTGGGTTTAGGGTTTTAGGGTTTAGGATTTAGGTTTAGGTTTTTAGGGTGGTGGGTTTAGGGAGGGTGGGTTTAGGGTTTAGGGTTTAGTGGTTTTGGTTTAGGGTATGAGTGGTTTAGGGTTTAGGTAGGAGTTTAGGTTTTAATTTATTTTATTTTATTTTATTTATTTAGGTTTAGGTTTTATTTTTAGAGTTTAGGTTTATGGTTTAGGTTGTGGATTTGTGGGTTTAGTTTAGTGTTTAGGATTTAGGGTTTTAAGGTTTAAGGTTTAGATTTCATTTTAGGTTTGGGGTTTAGGTTTTTTAGTTTAGTTTAGGGTTAGGGTTTAGGTTTTTTTATTTGGGAAAATTAGGGGAATTTTATTGCCACCAAATAAGGAGTATAAAGTCCTTAAAGGGGATAAATCTCTAAACTAATGTTCAAAGAGCTATAATAAAACCTAAAGAGATGAATCCCCAAACTATTACAATATTAAATAAAAAGAAGCAAAAGAAAAACCAAATAAGCAATTATATAAGATCCATATGAGCAATAACAAAATCCACTTGATTTCTTTGATAATAGGAAAATCCAGCTCCAACCTATAAAGACATCTACAACATTCTACGGAAAGGATGAGTACAATTAAGTAGGCGTAAAGATAAAGAGCAAAGTAAAGAAAATGCTCAGGCTCAGTCACAATCATCTCAAGGTGCAACACTGTATGTAAGCATCCAAACTTAAGATGAAGTGTTACAATTACATATAGTGCTACTAGCCAAAACAAGAAATCATCATCCAACAATACTGCAAAGTCTTCCAACTAGCAAACAGAACATCCAAACACAAAGCCACCAAAATAACCAAGCCATGACCAATAGCCATCCATTAGGGACTGAAAACCACCAAATCCAACACCAAAAGGGAGAGAAATACCAAAAGAGCAAGCACCATTAGGGATAACAACACCCAAAAGATAGGCCCAAAGCCAAAGAACCATCCCAAGATTGTCCCCAAAGCAACAACAAATCAATAACCAATAGCAGCCACCAATCCAATCCAGGCTGAGGATATCCCAAGTAGACAAGTAAAAGATAAAAGGGTGTGCCGTACCTCCACCAAGATAGATAAGAAAAAAGACTAAAGGAGTATCCAACAAGGCTACCATGAAGAATAGCAAGTGTAATAGCAAAACCACCACCACAAACTAAGAGGCCGGTATTATGAAATAAGGAGAGCAAAATACATCTAAAAGAGGTAATACCCACAGCCAAAATAAAATCCAAGACACCAAACCAAGTCACCAGCACCCAAGGAAAAACAACAGCCAATAAACAGCCTTCAACCAGCCAACCCGAAATGCCATCAAACCAAAAACCAAGATAAAATAACTACAAGAGCTCACTAGCAAAAAACCAAAAGCAAACATCCAATAAAGCCGCCTAGCTCACCAGCAAACAACATTTATGATAGGAGAAAATAGACCCACAATTAAGCTGCCACCCAAATAGGAGAAAAAGAAAAAGATAAGTAGTTGCAGCCAACAGAGGAAGACCATTACAAGGGGAGGTTGAAAACATAACCAAAAGAACCAAACCAAAACTAGAAAAATTGATCACAAAGCCCCAATCAATAAAATAGAAAAAATAGTAGCCAAATCCAAACCAAAGATAAACCTCCAACAACCCCCAAGATCTGCCACCAATGGAGGAGGTAAAATGAGCCAACACAGCCACCCAGTTAACCAACCCAGCCAACCAACATAGCCAATCAACTCAGCAAACCAACAACGCCACCCAACCAACCACCACATCAACAAAATATCCAACTCAGCTAAGGAAGCAACTAGCCCAGATATGAGGCAAACCTCATTCAGAGGGAAAGATAGATTGCAGTCATAGCCACAACCCAATTGGAGGCCACCAAAAACAACCAAAAAATAATTGAGGTAATCACCCAGCCAGGAAAACAACCAAGGAAAGGCAAGCCTAGGTGGACCACCAACCCACCAGCAGCAAACCAGGGTGGAAAGGAACCTGACCCAAGCAAAATAAGGTCCCTTCTAGACCTCGGAAGACAAACAGCCACCACCAAAGAGAAAATAAGAAGGAAACAACCACAAAACATCAAGATTCAAACCACAAGTGTGAGGAACAACCAACAATCAGTAGCCAGTGAGCCAAAATAGAAAAAGAAAGTAGCGACTGTCAAAAAAGCCCAACACTAAGATAGAAATGAAAAGACTAAAAATAGCCTTCAAACAAACACCACCCAAGACAACCTGGCAGAGGGTAGAAAAAAATAGTAGCATCCACCAAACAAGGTAGCACTCATAGAAATTGAGGTTAGCCAAGACCCTAAAGAAGAATAGCAAGGAGAAATTTCAATATGGGAAAGCACAAAAGTAGTCAATAAAAGGCTCAAAGAAAACACAATAGCTAAAGACCAACAAAAAAAAAGCCACAAGTTAAAGTCGAGTAAGGTAGTCTAGAGAAATCTAGATTAACCAAGCCTATCAGTAGCTTAGGTAAGTTTTAATTATCTAATATAGTGAGCTCATTTAATTTAGCACCCAAATTAGCTAGGAAATCCGCACAAGCATTACCATCATGAAGAATATGAAAAAATTTGTAGCAAACTTAAGAGAGGAGGGTTTTAGTGTGATTAAGGAGATAAAATAAGTCAGTATTTCCCATTTTATTAGAAGTGAGCATATCAAGTAAAAGAAGAGTGTCAACTTCAATCCAAATATTAAAGAGGCCTTTGTTTAAAAAACTATCAATAGTTTTATTAACTACCATAAGTCGAATAACATAACATGCTTTGAGGGGATAAGCAAAAGCACAAATGATGGTATCTTTGGAATCTCTAATAATACCACCACAACCATATTTATTAGTGAAACTAAACCATCAATATTGATTTTAATAAATTTCTCATTAGGTTTGATCTAATGGATAATTCTAATAGCCTTATTGAAAGAAACATTAGGTAGAATGAGAGCTAATTTTTTAGCCACAAATTTGTAACTTCTAAAATGGATGTTACTAATTAAATTATCATTAAACAAAGCATGAATTATTTCTTTAGTTCTAGCCAGATCCTTTTATGATTCATAGGAATATGATATTTAGCATCATTTCTATCCATCCAAATGAACCAAAATAAAGGTAATAGCAATTAAGATTTTGATATGACCTTTCACAATTTTTTTTTGGAAACAAGCTTCAAGAAGTTGATATAAAGAAAGGAAACCAGAAAATAGTTAGTGTTAAATAAATCATCATACCATATCCATAATTTGGAAGCAATGGCACCATTGAGAAAAACATGATTAACATTTTCAATATGAAAGAAACAGTAGCACTTAGAAGGTAAATAAAACCCTTTATTTTAGAGCAAGAAATTTACAAGAATAAAGTTATTCAAAATCCTCCAAGCTAAAATCAAAAAAGAAATGGGAATGGTATTATTCAAAATTTTAATGAAAACATTAGAGGAGTTCTGCTTATCTCTAGTAAAATTCCAAACCTCTTTAAGAACTGAATTCACCATTGTAAGAGAGTTTAAAGAATTTGATCAGGTTTGTTAAAAAAATATACATTTCTAAAGTTATCAAAAGAGAAATAGAGATATAATTTTAAGTTTGTTTTCATTCCAATTGTTATTAAGCCAAAAGAGTTAACTTTGATAGTAGAGAGTGTGTAGATAAAAGGGAGTAAATAGATCCATTGCCAATCCAATTTTCTTGCCAAAAAGAAGGATGAACCCAATGAACACCCAAGATATTAAGGATTCAACAACCCATTTAATGGAGCAAAGCCATTTCCAAATCAGAGAGTCACCAAATTTATAAGCACAGATAAGAGGGTGTTTACATTGGCAGTATTTTTCCATCTTAAAATTAGCCCAAAGGCTATCATTCTTTCTAAAATTCCACAAGACCTTATGAGAGAAGGCAATAATCTAATAGGTTTGCAACCAAGACCACCTTCACCCAAATGACCACAACATTTATGTGATGTCCAATGCATTCTTTTAATAGAATTATTAGATCCCCAAAAAAATTTATTAAGAAAGCGATCAATTTAAGAGTAGAATTAGTAGGAATAATAGTTTGAATCAAATATCATTGAATTGAGAGTGCTTTTAAGAATAGTGAGCCTACCACCAAAGAGTAAATGAGATTCCCAAATAGAAATTTTATTTAAAATTTTTTGAATTAACTCATCAAAAGATGGGATCATTTTGGACCTTTGAAAAGAGGAGCACCAAGTACTTAAGGTAAATGTTGATGTTTAAAATTAGTGATATGTAAGATGTGATTGATTTTATTATTGGAGATAGAAGAAGTAATAAAATAGCTTTTGTTATCATTGATAGTAAGACTTTTCTATGAAATGTATTTAAAAGATTTTAAGATTCTTGATATGATGAATAGAAGCATTGCAAAAAATAATGAAATCATCCACAAAGCTTAAATGGGAAATATGAAAACCACCAAGAGTTTAATAGATACTAGGATTATTTAAGAATAAATCATTAATGCTCCTAGATAAGTATTCAACAACAATGATAAATAAAATAGAAGATAAAGGATCCCCTTGTCTTAATCCATGGGAGGAAGGAAAGAAAACCAAAGCTTCCCCATTAAGAAAAATAGAAAACGGCATTATTAATACAATTTTAATAGGAAAAATAATTATATTAGAAAACCCAAATAAATTCAAAATATCAAAAGGAAATCCAAGAGATATTATCAAAAGCTTTGGTAATATCTAATTTGAAAAGAATGTTTCCACCCTATCTTAGCATCTAAATCATGAATTAATTATTGGGCAAGTAAAATATTATAAGAAATATATTTACCTCTAACAAAACTAGTTTGGTTGAAAGATAATCTTATGAAGAAGAGGACTAAGCTAGGCAATAATTTTGGAAATTAGCTTATTGAAGAAGGTGCAAAGACTAATAGGTCTAAACTCATTCCAATAGTCATTATCTTTCTTAGGTGAGAATAATTGAAGTGCTAGAAAATAGGAAAAGGATTACCATTAAAGAAATCAACCACAACATCAATCAAATCATTTTTAATAATAAACCAACAATTATAAAAAATTAAGTAGTGAAACCCTCACAACAACATAATCTATGTTCATGCTATTAAGAACTTTAAAATTTTCATCTTCATTAGAAAAATAGAAAGCAAAAGCATTGTCATCATTGGTAATAATAGAAGGAATCAAGTGTGATTTAGAAATAGCATCATAAGAGCAACTCTTATTAGCATATTTCTAAAATAATTAATAATCAATCCTTAATATCATTATTCTTATAATCCATTATCCATTGTCATTTTTAATTTTCTAAATAGTATTTAA
This sequence comes from Cymbidium sinense, assembly GCA_021442155.1. NCBI lineage: Eukaryota > Viridiplantae > Streptophyta > Magnoliopsida > Asparagales > Orchidaceae > Cymbidium > Cymbidium sinense. Next base: position 106,533,042 of record CM038218.1, read on the forward strand.
AGCTCTCTTTTTATTAACTAAAGCATGTAAATACCTAGTATTCTTTCACCATCAATATGTTTACTAGAAGCTTTTGACCAATAAGTTTCTTCCATATTTTGAAAATTAATAAGTTTATCCTTCACTTTCAAGTCCAAAAATCTTGGAAGGTTTCATCATATAAACTTCAAGATCACAAACCAAATTTTCCATATCCTTCATATTAGCAAAATATTTTAAAATAATGCTTGTTCCACCAAACTAGATTTTGTTTAAGTCATTTAGTTTAAACTAGTCTATTCATCCCCTAATCAAATGATGATGAAGGAGCTTTCTAATTGTTAGCCATAACATTAAAAAAATTAATTGTGGTGTTTATTTTTGAGATGTGGGACACCATTTAGATCTTACTTATTGAAGTGATTGGTATGACATTAAAGAATGATGCACTATCTTGAAAGAGAAATCATCACCCTATAATGGACCTAATCACCTAATAAGGACTCCTAAGGTATGATGGGTCTTACTAGAGATCTTTCCCTACTTTACATGGAAAAGTAAAGTAGGGTTTATTTTAAGGTTAAATTCTATAGGCAAGCCCCATAGTTAATTACATCTAAGGAATGGGAATTCCTTAAGAATACTGATTAAAGTAGAAATTAAGGTCTCCAAAGATTTCAAGATTATCAAAGATTGTTTGTAAAAATTAAATAGGATTGTTCAAGGAGAAAACTTATTATCAAAGCCGAAGGGAATGAGTAGGAAATGCTCATGATATTATAAAGACTAATGAGCATTCTAATCTATCCTATGGTTGGGCTTTATATGTTTAAAGTTCAAGAGATTAATTTTATTGAAATTAACATTTTATTAGAAAGCTAGGACTTATAATCCAAGAACACAAGGTTGTGGAAATGCCTAAGGGATTTATGCTAAGCTTGAAGAATAACAACCTCACCCTATCTAGGGAGCTTTGGCATAAGCCAAAGCATGACCTTCTAAGTCTAAGAGAAAAATGGGCATAAGTTCACCTCCATAAGAGAGAATAAACCACGATGCATTTATAACCGCTTGAGTAACTCTCCTCCTATGATTTTGAAACCATGTAGGCAAGTCTTATGCATTTGCAAGATAGTTGGGCTATTAATTTAGAAAGAGACAAAGTCCTTAAACCCACCTTAAGAGACTAGAGCATGAGTGGAATGAGTAATGACTTAATCTACAAATGCAAATATTTTCAAATTTTATTTGATTTTGGACACTTCATTTTGATAAAGGTTTTGGAATTTTGTATGCACATATGCATGATGAAGTTAGATTATTACCTAAATAAGTGGGAAAGAAGTGTTTTCCACCACAGAGGAGGCCCTCAAAGGTCAAGCCTTCCCTATCGCAAGGATGGAAACCCTCTCTTAGTAAGAGTAAGCAATATGCATGCATGATGTGAGACATACAATATTCTAAGGGATTGCTAAATCTTTTAATTATCTTGATTTAATGCCTAGGATTTATGTGAGGTTATGAATTATTTAAAACTTTATTTATGAGTTATAGTTGGGTAAAAGATTTATTTTTCCTAAGAGCCTAATTGCATCCGCACACATTCAAACATCAATCATTTAAGAAACTAAGAAAAGCATGTCATTTCTATTACACATCCTTGAGAAATCATCAACCAATTTTTATAACTATCATGAAAGAATAAAAGGCCGATGCAGTCGGGTATCGCCATACACCCAAAAAAAAAAAGAAGGGTAGACGAGCTCTACCCTTATATAACCCAAAATTACAAAATAATAATTACAACTTATAATGAATGAATGTTATGGGGGTCTTCATTATTCATTCTTCATGTCTTTATTTCTTTTCTTTGATTTAATTTGCTCCACTCAAATACATCACATGGCCTCCGGGATAAAGCCTTCTAGCCAATGCTCATCCTTATCCCCATAGCACTAGTCCTAATTCCTAATTACAAGAAAAGTACATTAAGAATACACTACAAAATAGAGGTTAGTTAAACATACATACAATCTCAAGAAGCTATATCATAATTTGGGCTTAGCACCTTGCACATGGGTAACCAAGCCCACCTGTCCTAACTTGAATAATGGCTAGGGGCTTAAGCAACCTACAAAGAGAGCACTTATATTTATTTTTAATCCCTTTAAATATAATCCCCTTAAAAATATGATTAGGCTAATCATGGCCTACCATCTAGTTGAGGCATACACCTAACATCCACCAATAATACATAAAATATACATCATACCAAGCACCACCCTAACATGAAGCTAGAAGTAGTGACTTAATTCTAATGAGTGTGTTAAGGCTTGTGTGGTATGTCTTGCTAGTCATTAGAGTTATAGTTCTCTAAGTTTAGTAGGATTTAATTTAACATGAAGGGTTGGTTTCACTTGAAGTTATTTAATTGATTTAAGAATTTTAATTTTGTTTTCTTTTATTTCATTTGATTACACTTAGCAACTAAGTTTTATAAAGAGAAGAAAAGAGGATTTCCCTCTTTCATCCCTACCTTAAGCCACTTTCTAAAGCATGTAAATTTGATTTAGTTCTCTTTAGTGAATGGCTTATTACAAATTTTAACTTAATTTTAAGTTTAGGCTCACTTTTAATAATCTTATTTAATATGAAAGGTATCTGGATTAATTCGATTGAATTACTATCACATGGCATATATTCAATCATTCCTCTCCATCATATATGATATTAATCCTAAATATACTTGCACAATATTTTTTAATATTTTAGATGATGAATGTAGATGTGTATATTTAGAAAATGAGATTTTAATTCATTATCAATGCACATATAAGTGTATCAAAGTTTTAAGGATACTTTTCCATTGTTAAACCGGGAATGAGATAAAGACCTCCTTAAACTTAAACCCTTGACAAATGTCTGATTAGATATACCCACTATTCTTGAATACACATGAATGTATAAATGACTAAAAGAATGGAAAATCATGCACAAGTTGTATTTATTTCAATTGAATTATTTATACATGTGAACTAAAGTTGAATAATGAGATTTTATTCATTAGCTAAATGCACATACAAGTGTATATAAGTTTTAAGTGGTTACTTTGCCATTGTTAAACTAGGGGAGTGAGGTAAAGACCTCATTGGGGCTACTTAAATCCTTGCATCTCCAGAATGTCCAGACTAGATATAACCATTATTCTTGAATACACATGAATGTATATGTGACTACAAGAATGGAAAATCATGCAAAATTTGTATTTCTCTCAATTCAATTATTTATACATGTGACCTAAACTTGAAAAGGAGATGTTCATTCATTAGCTAAATGCACATACAAGTGTATAAAAGTTTTAAGTGGATACTTCGCCATTGTTAAACTAGGGCAGTGAGGTAAAGACCTCATTGGGGATACTTAAAGCCTTGCATCCCTGGAATGTCCAAACTAGATATACCAACTATTCTTGAATATACATGAATGTACAAGTGACTACAAGAATTAAAAATCATGCAAAAGTTGTATTTCTTTTAATTGAATTATTTATACAAGTGAGCTAAAGTTGAAAAGATGATTTTTATTCATTAGCTAAATACACATACAAGTGTATGAAGGTTTTAAGCAGATACTTCAACATTTTTATACTAGGGGAGTGAGGTAAAGACCTCCTTGAGGCTACTTAAAGCCTTGCATCCTCGGAATGTCCAGACTAGATATATCCACTATTCTTGAATACACATGAATGTACAAGTGACTACAAGAATGGAAAAATGCAAAATTATATTTCTTTCAATTGAATTATTTATACATTTGAGCTACAGTTCTATCTAAATTCTAACATAGAAATACATAGGACTGAATTCAAACAAATGTTGTGTCCTTTTAAAATGGACTATACACTTGTTAACATTCAAACTTTATGTAAATTCATATAGACTAAAGAAAGAGAACTCCATATCACATGTTCTAAGCCATAGACACATGCAATCTTATAAATATTTATAAATATTATCACTCCAAATGTTGTAGTTGACTTATAAACTTTCAAAATAACTTTGGTTTAATAGTGATAATAGCCACACTTATATTAAATAAAATCAACACATGCAAGCTTGACATAAAGGGAACCATTTGATTTAGTTAATTTTGCAAAAGATGAATGCATGAATCAAATGACATGCAACATTTAATATGAATGGAGAGGAATAACATAAACACATGATTTCATTAAATTAAATTAATTCCTAAGAACAATCATATCAAATAAAAACATTTCCAACAAATCAAAGTTTCTTATGTTTCTTTTAACTTTTATGTTTCAATTTGATTTAATGAAATGAAGGAAAGTTTGTTGATCCTAACCCATTCCCATGTTTGTGAATTGATTTGGTTTAAGAAAATGTAATTAAGTGGATTGTATGGATTAATTAAGTTGTAATATGCATTAAATCCACTAATTAACTCTAACTTATGTTACTTTAAAGTAATTAATTAAATTATTATGAGCCAACATAATATGCATGTAAAATAGCTTACAATGATCCTATGAAATGAAAGGGCCTAATGCAATTAGCTCACAATTATCGACTAATTAAATTAAGAAACTTAATTAATTACTTTTATGATTTTCCAACACATATGGGTAAATCATAATTTCATTAACTCTCTTTAGGCTGTTAAACACCTAAAGATCTATCCATGAATTAATTAATGAACATCAGATATGATTGTAATTTTGATTTGATTAATGAAATAATTAATTAATTAATCAATTTATCTTACTTAATTTTCCAAATTGATTAATTATCCTCTAAATGAAATGGATTTAAGGAATGGGTTGGGAAAGAGGTCCCAATCATATTCCATAAATCTAATCTTTTAATGAAATAAATTATGAAACAATTAGGAAAGAAGTCCTAATCATTTTGCTCTAATATTTTATATGAATAACTAATTAAATAAAGCTTAGTCAATTTGCAATTAATTATAATTATGATATGTCTCCTTAACTAAATTTTTCTTTTTTGACTTTTTTAGATCAATATATAATAATTAGGGATTAAATTGATTTTTATAATTAACATTAATAAATTATGTTCAAACAACTTTTTATATTTGATTATAATATTTATAATGTTATTAGTTTAGTAAATATTTTTTATACAAAGTTTTACTTAAATTTTATGATAATTTAATTTGTACATTTTTTTGGAATTTGTTTGATCACATATTATTTCTTCCTTTTTTATTCTAAAGATTGATTAACTCCATTTTTTAGATTTGGTTAAATTTAATAATAAATAAAATATTGGATTAATCATGATCATTCGATCAAAGATCAAATGGCACACGAGTTAATCATGGCTTGATAGGTGCAATCAAATCACTACGCTATTCGGCCTAATCAAAACTATTCACTTCAAACACATAAAATGAATAGTTTTACTTTTGCCTCGAAACTCTTGTTGAAAGGATTAAAAAGTAAAGTACACAAGCTCAAAAGGTTGGATCCTAATGACGCTTACATTCAACACATCAAACATGAGATCCCTAAGGCTTTTTAGAAATATACCTCATCAGAGCTAATGTCTGGTGGATTCTGACTAAGTGGTGGCCTCGTTTGGAAGAAACAAAGCCCTATTGAGGTGCTTATTGGGTTGCATCAATACTTCAGCTATCATTCTTTTTATTTTCTCCTATGGTTTCCATCCTCCTCACTTTCTCATAGGCACTTGACTTTAGGCATCCTACTAGATGAGGAAAATCTAGATTCTTAACTTTTCTAAATGTTCTCAGAATAATCGTATCCACATATATAGTCCCATTCAGATGATCAAACTCATGCTGTAATATGCGAGCCATCCATCCAGAAGCAGTAATTTTGATAGGTTGACCAAAATGATCATGACCTGTCACCTCCACTTATAGATGCTGCTCTACCATAGCTCTAAATCCATCAATGCTCAAACATCCTTCAAAGAATAAAGCAAGTATTGCTTCCCTTCTTCTGAAGCTTTAGATTAATTATTACCAGCAGATCAAAAGGTCGATGGTCTTGTGCATCAGTTTCACTCTTAGGAGTGTAGCTAATGAATTCCTTTATTTCCTCGAGAATAATAATCTTCACCTAGATTATATATATATATGATGTCTTAGGGTATTAATAAAAATAGGTTCAAAAGCCTCTGGAAGCTGACCATACCACTATGGATAATTAAAGAAGCGCCAGGTGCTACCAGCAGTGCCTTTGATTTGGAATTTTTGTATAGATCATTGAGGATGGCTTTCAGGGCAATTAAATCCCTAACATACTACTCTGCATCAATACTTGCAGCTATTCCATGTTCACTCAGCTCATTTCCCTCAAAGGAATACCAATCTATGGAGCAACAAGGTTGACACTAAGGGGCTTCTACATGATTGCAATCATGTCATCTATGATCTTCTGGATCTTCTTCGAACTGATCACCTCCATTGAGACCTCAACGTGGGCTCGTGGAGGACCAAATCAATGGCCTCGACAATTTTAGGTAGGGATTATTTCTTCACACTGAATCTAGAGAACCATCCACTGGAGACCTTCAAAGGGGCTCTTTTGTGATCAACGATGCAATGGGAGAAGTGATGAAGAATGGGGCCGATGCTTGGGGCTGGAAAGTAGTGGTCTTTATGAAAGAGGATGGAGGAATAGAGGGAGAGTTCACTTGTGGCTAGGCCATGTAAGTGGCATGGTTCGATCGATCAATAGAAAATTCATGGGATGTCTCATGTTCTTTTTGCAGGTAGCCAAATTTATGGGGGCTAGTTGGGATCAAGGAAGTCTCGATTAGATACTTGCTACATGCTACTGTGTGTCTCAATTTTGGAGAAAGTGAGGGAAGAGAGGTCACCTACTAAAGGAAGAAGGAAGCATGGATGTTGCTTGGGTTGGCTAGGCTTCACTTGGTTGAGAGGAAGAGATGGATGTGAGGGAGAGTTCGCTTTTGTCTTCGCATCAAGCGGAGGAGAGGTGCTTAGAGAGATTTTTATTTTTTATTTCTTAGGGTCGGTTGGGATGGGAGAGCTACTCTTAAGTGAAGTGGGGAGAGGGCTTCTTCTCTTGCAGAAGGAGATGGGAAAAAGATGGGGCCTCATTTTTTTTTTGTGTCATTTTCTAGTTAGAGAGAGAGAGAGAGAGAGAGAGAGAGAGAGAGATGCCAACTTTTCCTACATGCTCAACTTTGCCCACATTCCCTCTTTTTATTTCTTTTTTTTGAATTTTTTATGTGTTATCATGATCACATAAATTAGCAAGGAGTAGGTCATCTAATAGTTTTGTCTTTTTCACATTTTTTTTTAAAATTTGGTGAAACGTGATTTTCTTAAAAAAATGATTTTAAAAGTTTTACATAATTTTAATAACTCTAGTAAATAATTGAATGAAAATTATAAGTTGTGTATAAAATAAGATAATTTTAATTATGATTAATAATTGTTGATAATATGGATTCATAATTTGATAAATTATTTTGATTTAATGGTTAATATATTATATATATAACATTTATTTTTAGTTTTTTATTTTGATTTAATTGAATAAATTTTGCTTGATGTTGAGAACTAGTTTAATCTCTCTCTCTCTCTCTCTTTCATTTCAATTTTGGATTCAATCATGGGTTTTAATCATTTGATTTGGATTTGAATTTGGTTTTTATATTTGAATTGAATTTGAGGTTTGGTTTGAGAAGGTGAACATTGGTGAAATTTAGGCTATAGAGTTGAGTCTCTTTAATCCCAAGGCATAGCCTAATTATGATTAATCTTTCTAAGTCTCTAAGTTTAGGTTAAGTGTTTTTAATCACTAGAAGTGTCTTATGACTAGGAATTCTTAGTGTTAGAAGATCCCAGGTAGAAGAGGAGGTTGAGAACTTACTTTAAAAGTGAGGAACATTAATATTTTGAATCCACATGTTAAATGTAAATGGAGAGAAATTCTTTAATCTATTAGAATTATTTTAATAGAAACCAAAAGAAGAGCATGATAGACAAGGTTTTATTTAAATGATCTATAGAGTAATAGGCCATTGAGTAATAGAGTATTAAAAGAATCTAGTCCAACCTTTGCCAAAGTCTAGAGTTTTGCCAAGTATAATTAGAATTTAAAACCAATATTATTAAAATTACAATCAAGGATCATCTTGGAAAATTCTTCCATGGAATGAATATTAGAGCAACCACCACTTCATTGAAGAGAAAAAATAGTGTTGAAATCACCACCAACAAACCAAGGTTTAGTGAGGTGGAAAAATTAGTCAAGTTATCCCAAAGAAGATTTCTACATTAAGATGCATAAACGAAGAGCCCAAAACACAATAACCAGTGAGATTTGAGATTGACAACTTGATGAAAATCATCAAGAATAGAAATGTCTATAAAGTTATTCCAAAACACCAAATCGATTACTAACATTACGAAAATTTTAAAATCGATCATTTTAGAAACATGGTTAATTTTATTAGCATGAATAAGTGGCTCAAGAATAATAAGTAAGCAAATATTATGGATATGATAAATATTTATATTACAGTTATGAATAGAGGTCAATTCTAACATTGGAAATTAAAAATAAACGTAAAGAAAGCAAGTAAAATTAGAGAAGAGAAGGAGGAGACTTTATTATTTCTTAGCAATTTGGGAAGAAAATTTTTAACATTTTTTTTCTCTTTCTAATATAAAGTTTGGAAGCCATTTTAATTGCCCTGAATCATCATCCGGAAAAGATTTAGCAATATTAATCATAGATTTAGGAGAAATCTTCTGATGAGAAGTGAATTCTTTCTTCTAATACACTAGAATTTATTAAAGATAAATGAGTGCCAAGAATAATAAGGAGGGAGCGTTATTTTAAGGCAGTGGGAACACCAAAACCTTTTCATTATATTTGCATTTGATTAGTATTTAGAGTTTTATGAAGTATTTGTTGAGTTGGAGCACCTCTTCATCAAGAGGTTTTACTTTGATGTAGGTGACCTTTATTAAATAGAAACTCAAAGAGTATTGACTACTTTTAGTGGCACAATTTAGCATGAAATATGAATTAACAACATGCTTTTGAGATTCTTCTCAAGAATATCCAATGGAGTGCCTTCATGCTTATTTACCATCAAAACATTAGAGATTAATCAACAAGATAGCCAGAGGAAGCCAAATAGTTTTTATATCATTCTATAGAAGGTGTTTGAGAAAAAGCTTATGTTTGGATAGATGGAAGTAGCCAACCAAAGTTTTATGAGACTACTTAGTTTGGCCACCTCTTCTTCACCTCGACCATCATATCCATTTAGCCACCATAATGACCATTTCCACCACCTTTAGCCTTAGTGGTATTCATATCCATAGTACTTTCCACCTATTTTAGATTGAATAAGCCATATTCATTCAGGGAGGAAGTTAGGAAAATTTTTAAGAATCTCTTAAAGAAACTAACTTTTAAGAGCTAGAGGCCAGGAAGTAGGCAAGGTGATGATCCTAGCTCTACCACCACATGTTAGCCATGGCTTAGAGGATTGTGTCACTTTTAAGGACTAGCTTAGCACAACTATAAGTTATGAGACAGTTATCCATAAGAAACACTTATTAGAACAACCATTTATTAGTAATCCTAGGGTACGATCCTCTTAAGACCAAGAAAGTTAGGATATCTCCTTCCCAAACCTCTAAGAAGATCATTTCTAAGATAAAGAAGCTTTCCTTGTAGGTGCCTGAAGTAACTCAAACCTCAAACACCAAGGAAGGTTTGCTAATTACAAAGGACAACTCAGGGAGGGTGAAGATCTTAGAGGATAGTTAGTCCACCATTTACCACCTCTTTTGCTAGTTTCTTCTTTTAAGAATTGTATCTAGGGATAGAACAAAATCCCACTCCACTTACTATTTGATTTTACCATATACCTCCACCCAAAAGAAATTAATTGATTTACTTATATATTGTCTACTTTATGATTTCCAATTGAAAGCTCTAGAGTCTAAATAAAAATAATAGTTTAGTAGTTGATCCATTTTTTTTTGATTGGTTTATTTCTAATCAATAGGTTTGAGATTGACTTGGGGTCAATTGACTTTGAGGATCCCATAAAGAAGTTATAGGTATGGATGAGAAGGTAGAACTTTCCACAAATCATTAGAAGTCACTAAAGTCAACCTAGCGGTGGCAAGTTTTATGGTAACACCTCATGATAAGGGTAAGCAAGATTAGTTATAAATAGTTAGGGATGCTATGGATATACTTTATGGACCAAGGGAGTTGATTACAATGTTATCTCACCTTAGAAAGTTTTAGTTAGGGTTTTGGTTTAGGAATGCAATGTAGAAATGGTTTAAAGTAGGAATTAAAATACTTTGTATTTGGTTTTGTAAAATAAAACATGAAAACTATTTTTATTTGGTTAGTGACTATAAAGTAAGTAAATACATGGATTCTAAATACTTACATGTATGTGTGAAGTAACTATAGAATTTTATTTCATTAATTAATTATCAAATTAATATTTTAAATATATATTAAAATAAATTATAATTATAAAATAAAATTTTACTAATTTTAAAAGATTTATATTTTTATTTTTTGAAGTTCTTATAATTTAGATTATTTTAGAATAAAAATAATGAATGCATTTATTTTATAATTTTACATTTACATTATTTTAAGTATATTTTTTATGACATAGAATAAGTTTTTTATCTTTACTCCAATTTGGTTATTAAATGCACATTTTAGTTATTAAATTTAGTATGAGACATTATTTACATTATTTTAGAATTTAGCTTAATTTCAACTAAAATAAAAGATTTTAGTCTACTTAAGAGGTTAAGTAGATAAATTAATAAATTAAAATGTTTTTTTTAATATATATATATATATATATATATATATATATATATATATATATATATATATATATATATTTTTTTTTATATATATATATATATATATATATATATATATATTTTATTTATTTATTTATTTATTTATTAATTTATCAATTTTCTCTCTTTATTTTTCAAAGGACTTATGGTTTAACATCCTAAGAATTTTAAATTGATTTTCTTTAATTATTGAAAATTAAATTAATACATGGTTAAAACAATCACTTATTATGTTTAGATCATTTTTATAGATATCTAATAGATCTTTTATTACTACATGGTTTATAATACAACACAAATAGTTTGTGTTAAACTTACAACTCTACATTCAATGCTAATTGACTTTTACAAGAAGATCTTATAAGGGCAACAATACCTGGAACCTAAAACAACTGCAAAAGGTAATAACAAATCATTTACCAACAACATTTAAGTGAGGTAGAAAACACAACATCCTAGAACAAGGTTATAGAGACCTTCTAGATACTCTACAACTAGGAGATAGAAATATGGATGGTGTTACCATTAATATTGCTTGCATACTTGCAAACAAGAGCCTTAGTAGTGTTTAGTTCAAACAAATCTAAGGTTTCTTACAAACTTATGGTAGTGGATATGTGAATCATTTTAGTAGAAAGGGAAGGATAGTTTTTTTATTGTGGTTGAAGCGATTAGGCTTGATCCAACATAATCATGTGCATAGCAAGGCAATTGTTTGAGTACTTGAGTAGTTCATCTAGTTTTACCAAATAACAATGAGGTAGTGGTAAATAAAAATTTTATTTATAGATTTTTTAATGTAACCACAAGTGAAAATTTAATATTCATCTTTATTTAGTTTAAATATTTTTTTGGACATAGGAAAATTAGGAATGATAAGAAAGACCATTGTAAGAGCTAAAATGCTCTATGATCAATAGCTCATTGTGTTTTAAATAAATACTTTAATCATAACCTCTTCTTAGTTAACTACTAGAATGATTTATAATATGTTTATTGGAAGCTAGCATTAAATAAAATGATTTGCTCAAGGAAAACATTTCCCGAGTCTTTATCTATAGTAAATCCATAAGAACACAATGATCAAGATTTAACCTTCTTAGAAGCATTTGTAGAGCCTTTATCTTTAGTAATTACATCAATCTCAACTAACCAGGCACAAAGAAATTCTTCTAGGTTTAGAGGTAATTTTAAAACAAATTTTGACTTTAACATTTAGGTTATTATTGATTATGACAAAGTAGACTTATTTACATAAGAATGTTGCTAAACTTAACAAATTTTACTTAAACAAATAGTGCAATAGAGGTAGAAGAGTAAGTTTCATATTTTTAAGGCCCAAAGGAGTTCTATCATGCATTTTTCATATAACATATGTAATAAGTATTATTTTCATCATAACAAAAGGATTATTTTTTTCTTGCATTACAAATTCAACATAAATATGTAGACAAGATATTTATGATGTTTCTCCTTTTTTTCTTGAAATAACATTGCAAATGGTTAGGATCAAGGAAAAATAAATCATTAGAACTTATCACAATTGTATATATTTGTATAAGTTATAGCTCGTTTCTTTAGCTATACTCTTTGAGAGAATATAGTGCTTAAACCAACATCCTCTAGTTTTAATTTATTTAGAGGTAATTATTATATTTAACTTATATAATAGAAACTAATAGCAAAGCTCTTTAGAATAATGTAGCACCACACAAAAAGGGAACCTTACTTCTTAGAGTCAAAAGTTTCAACTTTTATTATCAAAATCATGGTTAAGATTAGATAGAGCTTGGTTTGATATTACACTAATCTTACCTTTCTTAGAGGTTTAGGTTTTGTTTAGATGGAATGTTGTTGACCTAATATAATAATTTTCACTCATAAAGTGCAAGCTCCAAAGGGTACAACCTAGATAAGCAATAGATTGAATTGGAATCGCAAAAGATTAGGATGTATCTTTTATTTTTTGACTTAGTTTACTCTTGCTTATGGTCATGACACTCACTTGGGTATTTTCATTACTCTAGTCATAGTTGACTCACCCTCACTCATTTTCCTTTAGGTTATGGGAGATGAGAGGTTCACCAATGTCTAATTGTAATTTTTAATCAAGGTATTTGGTTTACGAGATTACTATCTATTTCAAATACATGATAATTTCACCTTTATTTAGCGTAAACATCAAATAATCTAAATTACATGTATTTTATTTACAGTACACTCTTTTTACTCCCAACCAAATAGCCCCTAAGCATATATGACGCCTTTGTCTTATCCAAAGAGATGAGGAAATCTTTAATTAGAGCCTTAGTAGATATGCTTAGCTTATTTTTCTAAGAGGAGGCATGCCACTTTGAAGGACATCTTAATAATTACATTGATGATGAACTTACTAGGGATGACAGGACCGTCTTTACATGATAGTGGATGTTGGTAGATACAGCTATCCAAAGTTTTGGTTGGAGGTGTATCAATCAATATGAGTCTAAGAACCCTTAGGAGGATACATCTCCAAACTCTAAAGAAAGGATGATGTTAAGAGGATTCAATGAACAAGGTGAGAAGGCCTTGTGGTGTTTATTTTAGATGTATGGAGGTGGCACACCATGTAGATCATAGGTACTTTTGAGGAACAACATTGAGGTATGATATACTATCTCAAAATATATAAGCATTACCCTACAATGGACCTAATCACGTAATAAAGACTCCTAAGGCATGATGGGTCTTCGAATGTATTTGAGATTTTTCCCCTACTTTACATGGACTAATAAAGTAAGGTTTATATTAAACCACATTCTTAAGTTCCCTATGGACCTCCATAGTTAATTACATCTTAGGAAATGAAATTTCCTAAGAATACTCTCAATTAAAGTAGATAATTATCATCTCCAAAGATTTTAAGGTTAGACTATCAAAGGATTGGTTGTATTTAGAAAATCAATTGGGAGAAGACTTAATTTTGGAATCCAAATGAAATAAGTAGGAAATGCTCATGATACTAGGAATCCTAGTGAACATTCTAATCTATCCTATGGGTAGGCTTTATAATTTTGAAGCGGAGGAGATTTATATGTTTTGAGTTGAAAATTAATTAGATTACTAGGGCTTATAATCCACCAACACAAGATTATGGGAATGCCTAAGAGGTGAAGATTTATGATGTAGCCCAAAGGAAATAGCTACCTTAGATCCTAAATCTAGGGAACTTTAGTACAAGCTAAAAGCACCTAAATCTGGCGATAGGTGGACATAAGGTTTACCTCTACAAGAGAGAATAAATTGTTGACTTAGATATATAAAGAGTGACCACTTTAACTCCTCATATGATTTTAAAACCATGTAGTTAGTCTTATGAATTGCAAGATAGCTAGGGTAGTTTTTTAATTAGAATGAGGCCAGTCCTAAATAAACTCCCTAAGAGACTACAAGAGAGAGAGAATAAATTGTTGACTTTAGATATATAGCACTTGAGTGACCCTAGTTAAGTCCTCATATGATTTTAAAACCATATAGTTTCTTATGAATTTAAGATAGCTAGGGTAGTTTTTTTTTTAGAATGAGACAAGTCCTAAATAAACTTAAGAGACTAGAGCATGAGTGGTATAAGCATATGACTTAATCTATAGATGAAAAATCTTTTCAAATTTTATTTCATTTTAGACACATCATTTTGATAGAGGCTTTAGGAATTCTTATTCCTAAATGCTTGATGAAATAGGTTATGGGTCAAATCAACTAGAAAAAGGTGTTCTCCACCATAAGGAATGCCCTCACTAGTCAAGCATTCCTTTATTGTGCAAGAATAGAGATCCTTCATGTTCAAAAGAGAAAGAATATGCATGCATGATGTGAAACATACAACCATACCGCTAAGGGGTTGCAAAATCATTTAATTATTTTATTTATGTCTTAGCTTTTATGATGAGGTTATGAGTTGTTTAAAATTTAGTTATGAGTTATTAGTTGGGTAGAAAAGTTAGTTTTATCTTAAGAGACTAATCATATCCAAGCTACACATTAAAGCATCAATCATTTAAGAAACCATGAAAATCATGCTGTCCTAATGTACAATGTAAACATAACATCAAATAATTATATAAATTATCATAGAAGAATAAAAGGCCGGTGTGGTTGGGTATCACCATACATTTCGAAGAGAGAAAAGATGGGTAACCGAACTCTATCCTTATACAACCTCGAATATGAAAGAATAATTATAATTGTATTAAATGTTATGTGGGTTTTCTTTCTTCATATCTCCATTTCTGATTTGGTTCCTTCTTTAATTTGGATGGTGCTTGCTTCAAAGGCATCTGGGCACCCAAGACAAAGCCTTTTAGCCACTGCTCATTCTAATCCCTTATAGCACTAACCCTAATTCCTATTGTAAAAATTACATTTATGTGGGAAAAGTAAATCTAACGACACCTGTAAAATAAAGGTTAGCTAAATATAAATATAATCCAAAGCAGTTGTATTTTTTATTTTTGACTTAGCACCCTACACATGGGTAACTAAGCCCACCAACTTAGATTATGGTTAAGGATTTAAGCAACCTATGAAAGAGCATTCACATTTATTTTAAGCATCCCTTAAGCATATTGCCCTCTACATTATTAGGATAATATTGTCCTATCATCTAATCTATACATACACCTAACATCAATCTAAAATAATATATTATAAAAAACATACAACACATCATGCTTGTCTAACTTAGAGCTAGAAGTGGTGACTTAATTCTAATGTGTGTATTAATGCTTATGTGGTAAGTCTTGTTAGACATTAGTGTTGTATTTTCTAAGTGTAGAAAGATTCAATTTAACATGAAAGGTTGATTTCACTTGAAGTAGTTTAATTGATTTGAAAATTTTAATTTGTGTTTTCTTTTGTTTCATTTGATTACACTTAGTAACTAAGTGTTATAAAGAGAGGAAAAGAGGATTACCCTCTTTCATCCCTACCTTAAGTCACTTTCTAAAGTATATTAATTTGATTTAGTTCTCTTTAGAGAATGGCTTATTAAATGATTTAATTAATCCTAAGTTTAGGTTCACTTTAAATAATCCTATTCAAAAGAAAGGCATCTTAAGATTAATTTAATTGAATTACTATAACATGACATGTATTAAATCATTCCATTCCACCACATGTAACATGCATATGATTTAATCCTAAGTGTATCTATACATGCAACATCTTTTAGCACACTTAAATGATGAATGTATGTATATGTTTAGAATTTATATTTTATTTGATTGAATCATTTAAACATATTAATTTAAAACTTTATCCAAATCTTATACAAAAAATGACATAAGAATGAAATTAAATAGGCATGTGCCATTATTAAACCATGGAAGTGATGTAATCAAATGACCTCCTTAGAATAGCTAAAGCCTCATATTCTCGGGATGTCTAGAATATATACCCATTTGCATTCAAACATATATAAATTTGTATACATGAACATAGAAAGTAAGCTCTAAATCATATGGCTAATTAATTCAACCACTTAGTCAATTTTGAATGCATGCAATTTTAATGTAAAATGGAATTTTTATTCAGTAATCACATATACATATGCATGTACAAAGATATAAGAAAGTACGTGTAGTTGTTAAGGGAAGTGAGGTAATCAAATAACCTCCTTGGGGCTAACTAAAGCATTGTATTCCCGGGATGTCTAGACTATGTACTTGGTTTTCTTGGACGCACATGGATGTATACATAAATGAGGGAAAGAAAACTATGCAAAGATTGTATATTTTTTATTGAATCATTTATATGTATGAATTAAAGCTCTATCAAAATTCTAATGTTGAAATATATAATAATGAAATCAAATGGGTATGTGACGTTGATAAACCAAGGAAGTGAGGTAATCAATGACCTTCTTGGGGCTAACTAAAGCCTCATGTTCAAGATGTCCACTATATACCCATTACCATTCAATCTTATATAAATCAACACATGAATAGAAGAAAGAGAACTCAACATTCATACACTTAAGCTATAAGCACATGCATTTCTTATGTCTTTATAACTAGCATCATAACACATTATTATTTATTTATAAGCTTTTGAAAAATATATTTGGATTTAATAGTGATAATAGCCATGCATATATTAAATTAAATCAACACATGCAAGCTTACATAAAGGAAATCCATTTTATTTTACTTGATTTTGAAAATATGGATGCATGAATTCAAATGACATACCAAATTTAACATGATTGGAAATCAAATAAAAAATATGATTCATTTTAACCAAACTAGTTCTTAAGGATAATCAAATCAAATAAGATTATTTAAAACAAACCAAACTTCTTTATTAATTATGTTTTGGATTTGATTTGATTTAAAAGGAGAGAAATCATCACTTGTTATTTTAAACCCATTCCCATATTAGTGATTTGATTTAATTTAAGGAAATGTAATTAAGTTGATTTTATGGGTAATTAAGTTGAACCCTTAATTAGATGAATTAATTACCCATACCTATGTCACCTTAAAGTAATTAACTAATAATTATGAGCCAACATGATATGCATGGAAAATAAACTTTAAAGATCTAGGAAATAAAAAGGCCTAATGCAATTGGTTCATGATTATTTAATTAGATTAAGGGACTTAATTAATTACTCTTATAATTTTCCACACATGAGACTAACCATAATTTCATTAAACTCCTTAGGTTATTAAACACCTAAAGATCTACCCCATGATTTAATTAATAAGCTTGATGTGATTATGATTTCAATTTGATTAAGTGATTTAATTAATTAGTTAAATCTTAATTAAAATTTTTAAAAGGGTGAAATGAACATGGGAAAGGGGTCCCAACCCTATTCCTTAGTTCACTTACTATTAAATAATGATTAATAAATTAATTAACCAATTTGCTATTTCAGGATTAATTAATCATTAACTTAAAAGAGTAGTTAAGGTTTAATTAGTCAATTTTCTAATTAAGAAAGCAATAAATCCCAAGAAAATCATCAGAGGTAGAGGTCATCCCATTAAATTATCCCACAAAATTTGGGATTAATTCCTTAAGTAATTAAGCTAATAAATTTTGCAATTAAACCTTAATTATTGTTTAAAATTAGTTGTGATAATTTTTAATTAATTCTCCTTTGAAATAATTTTAAAATAAGTATTTATTTGCATTTTTTATTTCTCTATGATTTTTTATGATTTTTAGAAGTTTCAACCATTAAAAATGATTAATTAAGCCTAATTAAAGCCTAATCCTCTTAGTGCCATGTGGTGCACTGCTATTGCATGCTTCTATATGACACCGTGAGATTAGCTATTTAAAACTTATCTGACTCAGTGCCTACATGGCGGCGGTGGACACGCTTTCTCGTCCACTATCCAATCTAAGATTAGATGGCTATGATTAATCCCATAGCTTAATATGATTAAATCAGATCGATCTAGTGGATCTACTCATGACCATCCATTCCAATCACGGAATAGACGGTGCATGATAACATCATGCGAGTGAGGGAGAATGGAGTCCATCCATCACTACTCACTTGGTCTGAGCTTACCTGAGCTCGGATCAACTCCAAAAGGATACCACAACTTCACGACATCGATCAGAGGTGATTCAATAGTCAAGATCACATGAGATGCAAGTTTTATTTAAAAAGCTCCAACCCAATTTTACCTAAAGATTGATTTTGGAAGCATACCTCGTCGGAGCTCAAGACCGGTAGCTTGAATGATTGAGGAAGTTTCATTTAGTGCAGATGAAGCTTTGTTGAGTAGAAATTGAATCAATTTCTTGACATTCACTCAGAAGGCCATGAATCGATGATTTGGAGCTCAGCTTTGATCAAAGTCCCACCCACCGATGCTTGAGAAGCTTGGGAGATGGTTTGTTCTTGCTCGATGAGGCATATGGAAGGTGCGTGCAAATTTAATTTGAGTTTGATGGAGAAATAGATAAGTTAGGTCAAAAATTAAAGTTTCTATTTTGAGATGGATGGAATGGCATTTATGATCGAGGAACAAACTTAGAGCTTTGGGAATGGCTCTAGCCTCATCTTGGGTAGCTAAGGCTGAGGAATGATGATTTTTGTGTGTGTTTGAGTGGAAAGGAGGGGTGTATACCTTTCATCTTGATCGATGGTGGGATCAGTTTGGCTTGTAGTGGCGTCCACCATCTCGAGTCAGGGGTGGCAGGAGGAGGTGAGTTGGCTCTACTTGGTTGGTTGAAGGTGTGGAGGTGGCTGCCAAGGAGGAATCATGGGTGTCCTATGGGTTTCAAATGATCCAATGGAGAGGGTGAGGTGATTTCACCTCCCATGGGTCATGGCGGACCCAACCACCCCTTGGGTTAGGTTAGGTAGTGTCTTAGGTGCCTAAGTGGACTATTGGGAGAGTACCAAGTGGCCAAGAATATAAATGACCACTTACATGGGTGATTTGTTTAATGTGATGCCTTTCACCCAATGGTAGAATGCTCATTTGGTATTGCATTGGACTTGGGTAGATTTGGAATGAGCCAAAAGTGAGTTAGCCCAAATTTCAAGTCAATTGGAGTTGATTTGATTAGGTTTGGCTCAATTTGACTAATTTAGGTCAAATTGGGTTAGGTTGGGTCAAGTTGAACAATTGGTAAAATTGGGTCAAACTAAGAGTTTGGTTATGTCATATGATCATTTGGGATGTTTTGGTTCAATTGGTTTGGTTTAGTTTGGCTTATATTTGATTTTGGCTCATTTGAATTCATTTTGGGTCAAATGGGTTAAGTTAACAATTTGACCAATTAAATTGGCTTGGGTTGGGTTTGTTTGGGTTTAGTTGACCAATTGAAGATGACTATAGGCTTTCGTTTCAGTTAATTTTGGATTTGGTTTTGATTTAGGCCAACTTGAACCTTTAGGTCAATTTGGGCTAAGTAGGTCAATTGGGTTCAATTAGGTCCAATCATGGCTTTGGTCAAGTTCAACAATCAATTTGGAATGAACTTGAGCCATTGGTTGCAATCAATTTGGTTTATATTTTGATTTGACCCAATTTGGTCTTTTAGGTCAATTTGGGTCAACTTGGGTCAAGAGGCCAATTGGGTTTTGTTTGACTCAATTGAAGGTCAAGTCATATTCAAATATTGATTTAGATTTGGTATGAATCATTGGTTTCTTGGGATTTGGCTTAGGTTGCAATTTGACTAGTTTGGGTTCATATAGGTTAAGGGGTTGACTTGGTTTGACCCAATTTGAGACAACTGATCAACCTAGGATAATCAACAATCATGATAGGAGGTTTTGATGAGGCTGGTTCAATCAAATTTGGGTCGGATTAGAACTTGGCTCAAATAGGTCAAATTGGCCACTTTAGGTCAAGTGGACCAATTGGGTTTAGTTGGCTTGATTTTGGGTTAAGCTTGATTTGGGATTGATATATATATTCAATTGCAATTGGGTTGGGTTCAAATGGGTTTTGGTTCATTTGAATATTTCAAGTCAAAAGGGTTAAGTTGGGTTTGACTTGGGTTGATTTTGGTTTGGCTTGATGATTGTAGATTTCGTTTATATTTGTGAATATGATTGAAGGTATGATAGATTCATGGAAAATCAATTGAATTTGGGTTTTGGAATGAAGGAATTTGGCTAAGTCCATGGAGTTGGGTCAAGTGCTTAGGTTTGGATTTTGATTTGGTTGATTTAGTTTTGATGATTTAAATGTATATTTCATTTAAATTTTTTGAAGATGATTGAAAATATGATTGATTTGTGAGAAAATCAATTGAGTTTGACTTGATTTGGATTTGGCTAAGTCCATGGGATAGGTCAAATGGCTTAGAAGGGTTTTTGATTTGTTTGATTTAGTTTTGATCATTTCAATGTAGATTTGATTTATATTCAGGAAGATGATTGAAGATATAAATTTATTATGGGAAAATCAATTGATTATGGATTTATTTGGATTAAGATTGGCTAAGTCCATGAGATATGTCATATGGCTTAGGAAGGGTTTCAAGTTTGGATTTGATCATGGGCTTCAATCATTTGGTTTTGGAATTTGGGTTTGGATTTGATTTGATTTGATGTTTAAATTGAACTTGAGGTTTGGTTTGAGAAGGTGAATATAGATTGGATTTGGGTTGTAGGGTAGGTTGATTATCGTAATCCCTAGGCATAACCTAATCCAATGGTTAACGCTTCTAAGTCTTTAGGCTTAGGTTAAGTGTTTACCTAATTGTTAGAAGTTTCTTATGAATAGGGAAGTCTTAGTGTCTAGAAGACTCCTAAGTCTAAGATGGGAAGATTGAATCCACTCCAAAGTGAGGTCAATAGGCCTTGGCTCCATAGTGTTGCCCTTGGAGATAGATGATTGGAAGATGAGCCAAGTTCACATTATAGACTTGATACATCTTTCAATGCTTTTCTTGGGAGACCATGGATACATGAGAACAACATAGTTCCATATGCTCTACATCAGTGTATGAAGTTTGTGAGAGGTGGGATTGTCTACTGTGTCAAAGGAGATCTCAAGCCATTTACATTCAGAGGTCGGCATATATGAGGATGCTTACTACCTCCTCAAAATCAACAAGTCTATTCTCATAAACTTGACCAAAGTTAAAAATAAAAAAAAAAGAAAAAAAAAGAAAAGAAGAAAAAAAGAAGAAGAAAGAAAAGATAAAATGAAAAGAAAATAAAAGGAGTGAAAATAGACTTGGAGAAGTGGAGCCTTACATTAAATTCACCACAGTTTGTTACTCCATTTATGGGTAGACGACCTCCACCGAGGAAGAGGCTAGAGGTAGTCGGGTGGAAAACCTCTTATTGTCCACCCAATAGAAGATATGTCCCACTAGAGTACACTTATTATCCTTATGACTTAGAATCTAGTTCATAGGATGAGTCTTATATGGTTAGCACTAGCCACTCTTCTAGTAGTAGACTCCCTTGGAGGTGACACTTGAGCCAGATAGCGATGAAGGCCGAGCTCTAAAGCAAAGCATAAAGGTATCCAAGTCTACATGTGATATAATTATGCATCAGTTGGGAACCTTAGCTCTAACCAACTTTCCTATCAAAAAGCTGAGGGTTTGGTAGTTAAGGAAGCTCATAATTCATCTACAAGTGTGAAGACTCAGAGGTTCTTTTTAGGAGGATCATCCTCAAGATATGAAGTTGATGTAGAACTTGAGGATGATTCATATAAAGATTTAATAGAATTACCTTTTGATTTGTACTTGCCTTGTGTTAATAATTTAGCAAAGAAAGGGTTAATCCCACATACTTGGTCAAAGCATAGGTCACACTACTTCGAAAAAATATGGAAGAACAAATGCAATAGCTCTCAATCAAGACTAGGACTAGGATTCAATACAGTGGGTCCATTCAATGATGATTGTTACTGCTTAGTCATCACCAATCATTTGGAATCTACTATGATCTTTTCAAATCATATTAACTCATATGAGGAGTTATGCTTAGAAACTTCAGATGATCCAGATGATTTTGAAGTCAAAGATGCCGAGTTTGAAGAAGAGATCAAGTCAACCATCGACGAGCTCAAGAAAATCAACTTAGGGCGAAGATCCATGCATGAAATACATCAATGTTTTGTTAAATTAAATTGAAACCAATACTTAGTTAGACTATTGACTTAGTTTAAGGATTTCTTTCAATGGTGTTATTAAGAGATGCCTGGATTGGCTCCTGACGTAGTGGTCCATAAACTAGCAATAGAGCTACTAACCTTATGCAAGCTCTAGGCATGTGATTAGACATAGAACAACATGTCATTTATGAAGTCAAGAAATTGATCAATGCTAGCTTCATTGAAGAAAAATACCCTACTTGGTTTAGCGTCATCCCTTAAGAAAAAATAATGGCCAAATTCACATATGCATCAATTTTAGGGATTTAAATAAGGCATGTCCAAAAGATGAATTTTCACTATCAATCCCCAAGCTGATGGTAGACATTGCCTCATCTCATGTAGTCTTCTCTTTCATGGATGGCTCATCTTTTATGAACTTATTCATCATTATGTCGAGTGTCATGTCAATGATCTCGTGGTCAAAAGTAGAGTAAAGGAAGATCATTTCTTTGACTTAAGTGTAGTTTTAGAACAGTTAAGATAATTTAACCTCAAAATGAACCCCTAAAGTGTGCATTGAGTAGTTTTAGGAAATTCCTTGGGTTTGTTGTGACACTAGAATCAAAATTGATCAGAGAAGATCAAGCGATATTAGAAATGCCACCCCTAAAAGTTTAACAAAACAGATCATTCAAGTAGTTGGCATATCTAAGATGCCTTATATCCAACCTATTGGGAAGATGTCATCCATTCTCAGTACTTGTCAAAGAGGATGCCAAGTTCAAGTGGGATGACAAGTGTGAGCATCCCTTCAAAGACTTCAAGCATTACCTGATGATGCCGCCAGTTCTAGCGGTCCCTATCTCGGGCAAGTTGCTCATACTTTACACTTCTACATTAGATGACTCCCTTGGTGCTTTGTCAGCCCAAACCAACAATAAAAGGAAGAAAAATGCACTTTGCCTCAACCATCATCTAATCCCTATTGAGGCTAATCATCCACTCATTGAGATGCATTGCCAAGCTTTAATCTTTGCATCCCAAAAGCTACAGCACTACATGCTTGCTCATAAGGTAAACTTAATCTCATCAATCCACTACATTATCTCATGACACAATCAAAGCTATCCATTATAGTATCACATTACCTTCGTACCCCTCTATGAGGTGAAAGGATAATCACTAGTGGATTTTTTAGCGACACACTTCTTCTAACTCTCACTTAGTGATTATCTCCCGATGACAAATCATGAACTTAGGGGATACTAGCATTCATCTCTAGGAGATGTACTTTGATGGTGCGACTTTCTCAAAGAAGAGAAGAACCACAATCTACTATTTTAAGAAAGGTAGGGGTAGGAATAGTTCTCTTAACTTCAGACCGTAATATGATGAGATGCTCATATCATCTGTTCATCCTTGTACCAACAACAAAGTCAAATATGAGGCTTTGATTGCCGGTCTAGAGTTAGTCATTACTCTAAGCATCAAGAACATCAACATGTAATTACCAACCAAATCGCTAGGTCCTATAAGGTTATAAAGCCCAAGCTCCATCACTACCATAAGTACACCATGAAGTTGTTGGCCTAAATGCTAGAGGTTACAATTTATAAGATTTCTCGAGGAGAGAATGTCATAGTGTATGCTTTTTCCAAGCTTGCCAAGGAGTTGGCATGTCCGGAGGATGAGTCCATACCAGTAAAGGTCCAAAATAGACTAGTCTTATCCCTTATTGATATTAAACTCATCAAAAAGTACTCTCTTGAAGGGGAGGTTTCCATTTCCAAGAAGGATGAGGAGTTGAGAGGCAACCATTCATGGATTACCTAATATAACAAACTACCTCAAGAGAAGTCCCAAGCCCATCAGATGAAGCAGAGAGCACTTTCCTATGCTCTTGTGGATGGTCTTATCGATCTTTGATCATATGTGGTTATGTTGTTTACACATGAAGCCCATAAGATCATGGTGAGGTACACTTAGATTATGTGGAGCCAACCAATCTAAAAGATGAAAGCCAAGATCAAGAGACTATGATACTACGGCGATGATCAAAGATTGTATGATATGGCTAGGTGATACCAATGTCAAATACACGGTGTGGTCCTACACCAACAATATTCTACATCCTACATTGGCCTCATGGCCATTCGAGTGTTGGGGTATGACGCAGGTGGGTCAGATTGATCCTCCCCTTCTTCGGGTCATCGGTTCATCTTAGGCTACTAACTACTTTTCCCAAATGGGTGAAGGTGATTTTGCTCAGAGGTCATCTTCGACATGTGCTCCAATTTTTTAGTAACCATAATGTATATAGGTTGGTGTCTCGATGAATTATATTTTTTGATAATGGTACTACATTGAAGAGCATCGAGATCAATAACTTTTCCTAGGGATATAGCATAGATTGGAGATATTCTTCCATCAACTACCTGAGGGCAAACAACTTAGCAAAATCCTTCAACAAAACTCTCATCCAAATACTAAAGAAGACACTCGACAACAATAAGCGACAGTGGCATGAGTAGTTAGTTGAAGCCTTGTGGGCCTACCGCACCACATATAGAACTGCAACTCAGTTTACTTCTTTCTCCTTAGTGTATGGGTGCCATTCTACCATTAGAAGTCAACTCCCATCACTAAGGATAGATGTGGGTAGCAAGATCACAAAGAGCAGAATGCTAGGCTGGTTAGAAGAGCTCAAGGTTTGGAGGAGATGCTGGGCATGCAAAACCTTAAGTTATACAAGCTAAAATGATTCAAGATAATAACAAGTTGGTACTTCCTAGAGCTTTTCAAGTAGGAGCTTATTTTAGTTCTAAGGAGATTGTTGCCATCATAAGATGGGAGACAAGTTTGAACCCACTTGGGAAGGACTTTTACCATAGAGGGCCTCAAGTAGGATCTTATTAGATTATTAATCATAGAAGAGAGTGCCCAATGCTTCCAATCAATGGGCTCTTCTTAAAGAAATATTATAAATCATGTTAGAAAATAATTATCATCAATGAAAATTCCATTTTGAATTCAATCTCTTCCATGTTGAAAGTATTCTTGTTTGAGAAGCTACAACGATGTGTTTTGGGTAGGTGTAAGGAACCCGGGTGGCCTCCTATCCTTCATTGACACAACACAAATACAAACTACATAAAAACATATAAAATAAACAAATATATGTTATCTTGGGCTACTCATAGTTGAGATTATACCCCAGTGACACTCACTCAGTAGCTGCTCTAGGTAGGGCTAACATGCTACCCAGCTAGTGTGTCACCCCAGTGGTCTTCTTGCTCTGGAGGATGTAAGTCTGCTATGATTTCCTTCTTTACTTGGCCCTTGCACACCGATGAGTGCCTTGTTAGTTTGGTAGGCTTTACTGCGTGGCCGGTAAGATGCCTCATGTTGGCTTCGTTTAATAAGATGTGAGTCTATGCTTTCTTCTTGGATTAGCCTTTGTGCTTGTTGAGTATATTTGAGGTTTAGGATAAGTCCCCTAGTAGCTCCTTCCCTCTTGCTTCAAGTCTAGTCGTCCTTCCTCGGGGCTCCCTTAGTAGTCACTCTAGGTTAGATAGCATCCGTGATAGACTATCGATGATCATTCGCTTGGAAAGTTGTAAGCCTACAAACTTTCTTTCTAGGTTGATCATTGCATAGTGACGAGCTCCTTAGGTTTGTTGGTTATCATTATGCTGACGGATACACCACTCATGCTGACACATACACCTTAGGTTGGTTAGTTCTCGCACCTTAGGATACACTCATGGAAGATGTAAGTGCTATGATTTCTCCTTGAGTTGGCCCGCACTATAGGCTTTCTTTTCCAGGGCTTAGGATAATGCCCTAGCACCTCTCTTGTGGGCACTATATTTGGATCATTATTTTACCCCATTTAGACACTAGTTACTATCGGATTGGGCCGTTCCCCTTTCTGTTATGGTTGGAGAATCCATCTTGTGGATGTGCGATTCTCCCTTGGTCTAGTAAATGAGAAGGCGACATAGCCCCTTCTCGTGTGGTCCCTCACACCAACAAGGTCACAAACATATAAACAAATATATATTCACTTGTGGATTAGAGGACACCCTACCTTTTCCCGGCATCCTATCTTTAGGGGCGTCAAAAACTCCTATAGGAATGACTTTCTTGAGTTGATATAAGTCCCGAATTCACTCAGTAGTCTAAGTCGGGGTTTGATTTGTTGTGCTACCAACATGTCACCGATTGTTCCTACTTTAGAAGATGTAGTCTACTATGCCTTCTTCCTAGCATAGCCATTGCACCAAACCCCTTAGGTTGGCTAGCTCTACCCCATAGTAGACTATCCCTTTGGATTTGTAAATCGAGATATGACAAGTCGATATAGCCCCATCTCGTGGGTCCATCACACATGGTCCATAAATTAAATCTATCAAATTTTAACCAAGCTCACATCCCAGCGGATATGCCTCAATTCAAAATCAAACTAAGCCAAACAAATCATATCAAATCACATGAAATTAAGATAAAATTAATCCTGACTACTTTTGAGTTGACATAAGTCCCCTATTCTCATTACCACAAGTTTGATTTATTTTCCAACAGTCACCCTGATTGTTCCTCTTTGGAAGATGTAAGTTTGCTATGCCTTCTTAGCATAGCCATTACACACCAAAAGGCATCCCCAGGTTGGCTATACTAGCGGTAGACTATCCCTTTGGATTGTAAAGGTAGGTTAAGGCTGACCCCCATTCTCGGTGGGTCCATCGCGCAGGGTCCATACATTAACTTAGATTAAATTTAATCCATTCTAATTTTCCCTACTGGAGTTAAATAAAACCCATCCCCCTAGTGGAGCCCTAAATAGTATATAAACAAATCAATAAATTAAATTCAAAACCAACCTCCCTAATGGAGCCAAATTAAACCAACTCCCTTAGTAGAGTCCAAATTAATGAAATCCAACCAAACTCTTATCCCCAGTGAATACATCCCCAAATAAATCTATGAAATCAAACTTAAATCAATCCCATGATAGCCCAAACTTACTTAGTGGAAGGTTCATATACGATCCCTAGCGGACTCGAGCCCATATCTCTAGCAATATGCCTCACATCAATTAAATAAAATAAATTAAAGTCGATTGATCTTAATCCCAAGTGGATTATAGATTCTTATCCCTAGATCTTCTTTCCATAAATCATATAATCAAATCAAATTCAAACCTTATCCCGTGATTTTCTTCTTATGCCTCGACATAGACCCCTCACATGTCATGTCCAATGCATGTGTGATCCCCTAGCAGATCTCCCTCCATGTTTTTGACATGGAATTCTCATCAAATCTTATTTCTTCTCTTATGCACACCTTTAATACTTCAACCAAAAGCTTAACAATGTATTCATTCAAATTACATCATCTTAACATTGTAATCAACATTTTATGATTTGTGATGGTGCAAGCTCAAACTAACTATACAATATCATGCTAAACATATTATAGTGTGAATTAACACACTATATTATATTATAATATATGATGTTATATTATAATTTTTAATATAATATATTGTCTAACATTACACCTCATTAGAATCACTTAAAAGGAACAAATAACAAAATTTTCTCAAAATGAATAATGTTCATTTTGGATGTAAAATTATTATTTTCTATTAGAAATGGTACAAAATAGCATAATTTTTGTGTTTTCTTCTTGGTGTGTGCCATGAATTTTTGGCCAAATTCTTCCATCTCAACCTTCAAATTAATATTTTTGTGAGTTTTGACCCAATGTATTATAACAAAAGTAAAACATACTAAAATGTACAATAACATTTAGTAACACACCACCACATTCATATATATGTGAAGTTATATTGTTATGTACATTATATTTTAATATGCTTTCATATAATATATTATCTTACATTACACCTTAAAATGAATCACTTTAAGCAAAAATTTATAAAATTTGGTTGAAAAAAAATGATTTATTTTGGATGCAAAATTCCATTCTTTTGATTAAATGACACACCATAGATGATGTTCCCTAAAGCTTACCTTAAATTTGGCCAAATCCCATCATCTCAACCTATAAATCATTATTTTATGAATTATAGACAAAACTCTACTACATCATACTATAACAAACTAAAATATGCTAAACAATAAGTACTAATACACAATGCTATAATGCATGATGCTACACTATGTTATGGCATCTATATTATAATACACTATAACATATTATATTATATTATATTGCATATCACATCACAAGGGATTGCTTAAGATAAAAAATCATAAAATTAGTCTAAATAAAAATAATATATTTTAGTATCACTTACATATTTTAAATTGAAATAATATATTATGATGCCATGCTCTACCTATTATGAATTTGGCCAAATTCCACCATTTTAAAGTCTAAATCAACATTTTTATAAATAATAATGCTAGTGTAGGCTCATTTGCATGATTGTAAAATACTAAAAGAATTTAAAATGCACAAAATAATATATTATGATATATGTTATACTATACTACAACATATAATATCTATTTTGAACATAAAATCTTACTTTTTAGACTACAAGTGGTGCAACACACCTTTGGTACTACAACCTAATTCCCACTTCAAATTTAACAAATTTCATCATCTAATTTATTAAATCAATATTTTATGATTTATATTAATATAGACTATAGGGCAATACCATAATATACTAAAACATTTCAAAACATCTTATAACATCCAAAACACATCACTACATGCTCAAATATATGATGCTACATTATACTATAATAAATGGTATTATAATATGATTTAGGGTTAGGGTTTAGGGTATTCAAATCTCTAATAGTCAAGGAGAAGTCTCTTGAAGGCATTTTCTTTAGCTACCATAACTATGTTAGGATTAGGTCATTCTTTAGATATACTCCTAATGACATCTTTATTCAAGGTTTAGGGTTAGTTTAGGGTTTAGGTTTTTGGGTCTTTAGTTTAGTGTTTAGGGTTTCAACTTTTAGTGCTTAGGGTTTAGAGTTTAGTGTTTAGGAATTAGCATTTTTAGGGTTTAGCTTTTAGGTTTAGGGTTTAAGTTTTAGTTTAGGGTTTATGTTTTTTAGGGAACAAATTAAGATTTAACATTTTTTAGATTTTATCAACCAAGAAGGAGTTTTTAGGTATGATTATTTTTAGTTTAATTTATTTTATCTAGTTTAAGGTTTAGGTTTATGTTTTACTTATTTTAGTTTAGTTTATTTTTGTTTAGGTTTTGGTTTATTTTATTTTATTTATTTTGTTTTCACTTTAGGTTTATATTTTATTTTTTGTTTTAGGTTTAGGTTTTATTTTTTAGTTATTTTTAGGTTTTATTTTTAGGTTTATTTTTGGGTTTTGGTTTTTATTTAATTTAATTTTATTTTATTTTTGTATTATTTTATTTTTATTTTATTTTGGTTTATTATTCTTAAGTTTATTTTATTTTTTTAGCTTAGTTTAGGTTTTTTATTTATTTTATTTTAATTTATTTTTATTAGTTTATTTTATTTTATTTTTAGGTTTAGGTTTAGGTTTTAGTTTAGGTTTTATTTTTTATTTTATTTAGGTTTAGGTTTTTTTATTTATTTTTATTTTTTAGCTTTTTAAGGTTTAGGTTTATTTTTTAGTTTTAGTTTTTAGGGTTTAGTTTATTAGGTTTAGGGTTTTAGGGTTTAGGGTTTTATAGTTTAGGTTATAGGGTTTGGGTTTAGGGTTTAGGGTTTATTTAGTTTTAGTTTTAGGGTTTAGGGTTTATTTTAGTTTAGGGTTTAGAGGTTTAGGGTTAGTTTATTTTAGGTTTAGGTTTAGGTTTTATTTGGTTAGTTTTAGTTTAGAATTATTTTAGGGTTTAGTTTTATTTTATTTATTTATTATTTAGATTTATTTTATAGTTTAGGGTTTATGATTTAGGTTTTAGTTTAGGGTTTATTTATTTTAATTTTGGGTTTAGTTTTATTTTAGTTTAGTGTTTAAGGTTTTATTTTTTAGTAGAGAACAAGTTTATTTATTTCTTTTTTTATTTAGTTTAATTTTAGACATAGTGATTAGATTTAGAGTTTAGATTATTTACTTTTAGTTTAGGTTATTTTCTTTAATTTTAGTTTATTTATTTTTTTATTTTTTTTAGGTTTAGGTTTATTTTAGTTTATTTATTATGTTTTTAGGTTTAGTAGGATTTATTTTATGTTTTAGTAGATTTTTAATTTTAGGTTTAGGTTTAGGTTTATTAGGTTTTAGGGCTTAGGTTTATTTTATTATATTTATTTTTTTGCAGGTTTATGTTTTTTTTTAGTATAGGGTTTATGTTTTATTTATTATTTATTTTTAACTTTTATTTTAAGATTTATTTTTTTAGTTTAGGTTTTTATTTTATTTTTATTTAATTTTATTTTATGTTTATTTTAATTTTATTTTATGTTTAATTTTTATTTTATTTAGGTTTTTTAATCTTAGGTTTATTTTATTTTTTAGTTTAATTATGTTTTTATTTATTTTATTTTATTTTATTTTTTTAGTTTATTTTATTTTTATTTTATGTTTAGTTTATCTTTAGGTTTTAGTTTTGATTTTTATTTTATTTTATTATTTTATTATTTTATTTTATTTAGGTTTAGTTTTTTTATTTATTTTATTTTTTAGGTTTATTTAGTTTAGGTTTAGTTTTAAGTCTATGGTTTAGGTTTAGGGTTTATTTATGGTTTTAGGTTTAGTTTAGGGTTAGGTTTAGGGTTAGTTTAGGTTTAGTGTTTAGGTTTATTATTTAGGTTTAAGTTTATGGTTTAGTTAGAGGTTAGTTTATTTTTAGGGTTTATGGTTTTATTTAGGGTTAGGTTTAGATATTTAGGGTTAGTTAGTTTATGATTTTGCATTTTAGGGTTTGGGATTTAGATAGGTTTTATGGTTTAGGGTTAGGGTTTAGGTTTTAGGGTTTATTTAGTTAGGTTTAGGGTTAGTTTATAGTTTAGGGATTTAGGATAAGTTTTATTTCTTTAGGGTTTATTTTTAAATTTGGTTTAGTTTATTTTATTTTTTATTTATATTAGTTTAATTTACTTTTAATTTTTATTTAAATTTATTTTTTATTTTTATTTAGTTTAGTTTAATTATTTTAGGATTATTTATTTAAGTTAAAATTTTTTTTTTTTAGGTTTTTTTAGTTGAGTTTACTTTTTATTTATTTTTAACTTTGGGTTTCTTTATTTTTTAGGTTTAGGTTTAGGTTTTATTTTATTTTTAGGTTTAGGTTTAGGTTTTTTTTATTTTAGGTTTATTTTTAGCTTTTATTTTTTAGTTTAGGTTTAGGTTTATTTTTAGTTTATTTTATTTTATTTAGTTTAGGTTTAGGTTTGGATTTAGTTTATTTTAGGTTTAGCTTAATTTAGTTTAGGTTTAGGTTTTTTTTTTTTTAGTTTTAGGTTTAGGTTTATTTTTATTTATTTATGTTTTATTTTAGGTTTATATTTTAGGTTTAGGTTTTTTATTTAGTTTTATTTTATTTTATTTTAGGTTTATTTTATTTTTTAATTTTATTTTATTTAGGTTTTTATTTATTAGTTTGTTTAGTTTTTATTTATTTTATTTTAGTTTATTTTTATTTTATTTTATTTTATTTTTAGGTTTAAGGTTTTTTATTTAGGTTTTTTTTTTTTTTAATTTATTTTATTTAAGTTTAGGTTTTTTAATTTATTTTATTTTTTATATTTAGGTTTAGGTTTTAATTTAGGTTTTAATTTTTTATTTTATTTTATTTAGGCTTAGGATTTTAATTTATCTTATTTTTAAGTTTTATTTAGTTTAGGTTTAGGTCTTTACGATGTAGGGTTTAGGGTTTAGTTTTATTTATTTTAGGTTTAGTTTAGGGATTTTTAGTTTAGGGTTTAGGTTTAGGTTTAGGTTTAATTTTTTAAGTTTAGGGTTTAGGGTTTTAGGTTTAGAGTTTAGGTTTTATTTAGGGTTTTTTAGTTTAGGTTTAGGTTGTTAGTTTAGGTTTATTTTTTTAGGTTTATTAGTTTAGGGTTTATAGTTTTTTTTAGGTTTAGGGTTTAGAGTTTAGGTTTATTTTAGGTTTATTTAGGGTTTAGGGTTTAGGGTTTATTTTAGGGTTTTAGAGTTTGGTTTAGGGTTTAGGTTTTAGGTTTAGGTTTGGGTTTTAGGTTTAGGGTTTAGGGTTTTATTTAGGGTTTAGGTTTATTAGGGTTAGTTTAGGTTTAGGGTTAGGTTTAGTTTAGGTTATTTAGTTTTTAAATTTAGTAAGTTTTTTATTTATTTATTATTTATTTATTTATTTTAGGTTATTTTATTTTATTTTTTTATTTAGGTTATTTTTTATTTTTTATTTAGTTTAGTTTTTTATTTTAGGTTATTTATTTTAGTTTATTTTTTTATTTTAGTTTATTTTTTAGGTTTAGGTTTATTTTTTAGTGGAATTTTATTTTTATTTTATTTTTTAGGGTTAGGTTTTATTTTTTATTTTTAGGTTTAGGTTTAGGTTTTTATTATATTTTTTTATTTAGGTTTTAGGTTTTTATTTTAAGTTTATTTATAGGTTATATTTATTATTTTTGATTTAGTTTTATTTTTAGTTTAATATATTTTATTTATTTTAGGTTTAGATTTAGGTTTATTTTTTTAATGGTTTAGGTTTATTTATTTTAGTATAGTTTATTTTAGTTTAGGTTAGTTTATTTTTTTTGTTTATTTTATTTTTTATTTTAGGTTTAAGTTTTTTTTTTTTTTTTTTAGTTTAGGTTTAGTTTTAGTTTTTTTTTTTTATTTTTTTAGGTTTTATTTTTATTAATTTTTTTTAGGTTTAGGTTTTATTTAATTTTTATTTTATTTTATTTTAGGTTTATTTTATATTTAGTTTAGGTTTAGTTTTTATTTTATTTAGTTTTTTTATTGTTTAGTTTAGTTTAGGTTTTTATTTATATATTTATTTTTGCTTATTTTTTATTTTTTATTTTATTTTTATTTATTTTACATTTAGTTTAGTTTTTAGGTTTTAGTTTATATTTTTATTTTATTTGATTTTTTTATTTATTTTTTGGTTTAAGTTTATTTATTATTTTATTTTAGGTTATTTAATTTAGGTTTAAGTTTTAGTTTTAGGGTTTAGGGTTTATGGTTAGTTTAGGTTTTAGGGTTTAGGGTTTAGGGTTTAGGGTTTAGGGTTTAAGATTTTTTTTTTAGAGTTATTAACATTTCTTCTTTTGATTTTAGTTAGTTTTAGGATTTTTTAGAAAATCAGGTTAGTAGGTTTTTATAAAGTTTAGGTTATATTTTATTATTTTTAGTTATTTAGAGCATGATTTTTTTAGATTTTTAGGTTTATATTTTAGTTATTTAATTTATATTTAGATCTATTTTATTTTTTAGTTTAGATTTAGCTTGGTTTATGATGTTTTTAGGTTATTTTAGGTTTATGTTTAGGTTTTTTAGGGTTTAGGTTTATTTTAAATTTATTTTGTTACTTTAGGTTTAGGTTTAGGGTTTTTATTTGTTTAGTTAGTTTAGGGTTTAGGTTATTAGGTTTTAGTTAGGGTTTAGGGTTTAGTAGGGTTTAGTGTTATTTGGGTTTAGGGTTTACATTTAGGGTTTTAAGGTTTAGGGTTGTAGGTTTAGGGTTAGCTTTAAGGTTTAGGGATAGTTTTAGGGTTTATGGTTTTTTCTAATTAAGTAAACCGGTAGGTTTAGTTTTATTTAGTTTATTTTATTTTTTATTTTTATTTAGCTTAGTTTATTTATTTAAGTTTAGGGTTTTTTTTTAGTTTATTTTTTAGGTTTAGGTTTAGGTTTATGTTTATTTTTTAGTTTATTTATTTTTACATTTAGGTTTAGGTTTATTTTTTTTAGTTTATTTTTATTTTAATTTTTTTAGTTTATGTTTTATTTTTATTTTAGATTTAGGTTTATGTTTTTTTATTTTTTTAGGTTTAGGTTTAGGTTTTTTTTAGTTTATTTTATTTTATTTTATTTAGGGTTTATGTTTAGTTTATTTTAGGTTTAGGTTTAGGTTTAATTTATTTTAGTTTAATTTATTATTTTAATTTTGGTTTATTTAATTATATTTATTTTGGGTTTATGTTTTTTTAGTTTAGGGTTTAGGTTTATTTTATTTTATTTTTAGGTTTATTTTTTTGGGTTTAGGTTTTATTTAGTTAATATTTTATTTTATTTTATTTTAGGTTTATTTTATTTTTATTTTATTTAGTTTTTATTTTATTTTTTTTTTTAGTGTGATTTTAATTTTTTATTTTAATTTAGGTTTTATTTATTTATTTTATTTTTTACATTTAGGTTTAGGTTTATTTTTTATTTTATTTTATTTTTATTTTATTTAGGTTTAGGTTTTTTATTATATTTTAGGTTTTTAAGTTTTTTTATTTTAGGGTTTTAGGATTTAGGGTTTGGGGTTAGGTTTAATTTTTTAGGGTTTAGGGTTTATTTAGGTTTAAGGTTTAGGGATGTAGGTTAGTTTATGGTTTATGGTTGGGGTTTAGGATTTAGGGTTTTA
The DNA here is from genome assembly GCA_021442155.1 of Cymbidium sinense. NCBI lineage: Eukaryota > Viridiplantae > Streptophyta > Magnoliopsida > Asparagales > Orchidaceae > Cymbidium > Cymbidium sinense. The sequence continues at coordinate 106,568,040 of CM038218.1, forward strand.
GGGTTTAGGTTTAGAGTTTAAAGTTAGTGTTGATGTTTAGTTTAGATTTAGGTTTTGTATTATTATTTTTAGAACAAATTGATTCAATATTTCTTATTATGATTTCATCAACCAAGTATTTTAAGAAGTGATGACATATGTAGAGCAAATCAAATTTAGATAACTAAAACCATTTATAGTTTATTCGGATATTTTCTTTAGTATATTTTAGATCTTTATGATCCACCATCATATTATCTCTTCATCACCTTTGTAACCTCCATTTTTTTGCTTTACCACCTTTATAGTTTAGATCCTCCATTTATGATAGGGTTTTACCTCCATATGTAGGCGATTTGTTGGTGATGTTTATCAATGTTAATTTTGGGTTTAGGTTTTAGGTTTTAGGGTTAGGTTTATTTTTTAATTTATGTAGTTACTTTAGGTTTCATTTATGGTTTGGGCTTATTTAGGGTTTAGGACATAGGTTTATACTTTAAGATTTAGGTTTTATTTTTTAGGGTTTATGGTTTTAGATTTTATGGTTTAGGGTTTAGGTTTAGGGTTAGTTTCATGTTTAGGCTTTAGGCTTTTTGGTTTTAAGGGTTTATTTTTTAGGTTTAGGTTTAGGTTTAGGTTTTTATGGTTTAGGGTTTATTGGTTTTATTTAGGGTTTAGTTTGGGCTTATTAGTTTAGTTTAGGTTTATTTTATTTTATTTTAGCTTTAGGTTTTGGGTTTTTAGGGTTTATGTATTTAGGATTTTTTTATTAGTTGGTTTAGGTTTATTTTGTTTATTTAGTTTATTTTTAATTATTTTAATTTATTTTTTAATTTGTTTTATTTTATTAGGTTTATTTTTTATTTTGATTATTTTAGTTTATTTATTTACATTTAGGTTTTATTTTTAGCTTATTTTTAGGTTTAGGTTTATTATGTTTTTATTTTAGTTGAATTTTATTTTTATTTTATTTTAATTTTAGGTTTAGGTTTTATTTTTTTTAGTTTTAGGTTTAGGTTTAGGTTTATTTTTTAGTTTAGGTTTAGGTTTATTTTTATTTATTAATTTATTTAGGTTTAGGTTTAGGTTTAGGTTTAGGTTTATTTATTTTAGTTTAGTTTATTTTAGTTTAGGTTTAGTTTATTTTATTTTATTTTAGGTTTAGATTTTAATTTTATTTAGGGTTTATTTTTAATTATTTTATTTTAGGTTTATTTAGTTAGGTTTAGTTTATTTTAGTGTTTAAGTTTAGGTTTAAGTTTAGGTTTAGGTTTAGGTTAAGGTTTAGGTTCAGGTTTAGGGTTTAGGGTTTAGGTTTTAGGTTTAGGTTAAGGTTTAGGTTTAGGTTTAGGGTTTTAGGGCTTAGGGTTTAGGGTTTAGGGTTTAGGGTTTAGGTTTAGGGTTTCTAGGATTTAGGGTTTAGGTTTTAGTATAGGTTAGTTTTAGTTTTAGGTTTATTTTGGTTTTAATAATTTAGATTCAACATTTCTTCTTTATTTCATAGTAACACCAAGTTTTTTTAAGACATGGTAGATAAAATGAAGGTTTAGAAAATCAAATAGATAACTAGAATCATCTATAGTGTAAAGATAGTTTAAGTAGCGGTTTTTCTTCAATTTCTCTAGTTTGATCTAGAAGTGTGATCCACCATTATATTTTTGCCATCACCATGATTGAAACCTCCATCACTCCTCATTTAATCACCACTACTACCACCACCTCCATATCCAGACCTATCCCCCACCATTTGCGTTATTTTTTTATTTAGGTTGATGGTGATGTTCTTTTTTAGTTATTCTTAGTTTAGTTTATTAGGTTTAGGTTTATTTTTTTTTTTAAATTTATTTAGTTACTTTAGGTTTAGGTTTAGGGTTTGGGGTTTAGGTTGGGTTTAGGATTTAGGTTTAGGTTTAGAGTTTTAGGGTTTATGCTTTAGGTTTATGGTTTAGAGTTAGGGTTTTGGGTTTAGGATTTTAGGGTTTAGGTTTAGGATTTAGGGTTTGGGGTTTAGGTTTTGGGTTAGTTTTATGGTTTAGGGTTTAGGGTTTATGATTTAGGTTTAGGGTTTATGATTTATTTTTGGGTTTAGGATTTAGTTTTTTTTAAGTTTAGGTTTAGGTTTAATTAGTTTAATTTTTATTTATTTTATTTTATTTTATTTTATATCTTTATTTAAGTCTATTTTTTATTTAGTTTAGCTTATTTATTTTAGGTTTATTTAATTTAGTTTAGGTTTTTTATTTTAGTTTATTTTTTAGATTTAGGTTTAGGTTTATGTTTATTTTTTAGTTTAGGTTTATTTTTATTTTATTTTTATGTTTAGTTTTTACTTTTTATTTTTAGGTTTAGGGTTAAGTTTTTATTTTATTATTTTAGGTTTGGGTTTTAGGTTTTTATTTTAGGTTTATTTTTAGATTTTATTTTTTTAGTTTAGGTTTAGGTTTATTTTTAGTTTATTTAATTTTATTTAGGGTTTAGGTTTAGGTTAGGTTTAGTTTTTTAAGTTAAGGTTTAGGTTTAATTTATTTTAGTTTAGTTTATTTTAGTTTAGGTTTATGTTTATTTAATTTTTATTTTAGGTTTAGGTTTTTTTAGTTTAGGGTTTAGGTTTTATTTTTTATTTATTTATAAGGTTTATTTATAGGTTCATTTTTTTAGGTTTAGGTTTTATTTTAGTTAATTTTATTTTAGGTTTATTTTTTTTTTTTATTTTAGGTTTAGTTTTTTTATTTTATTTATGTTTTTATTTTTAGTTTAGTTTAGGTTTTGATTTTTTTTTAATTTTATTTTAGTTTTTATTTTTTATTATTATTTTTTAGGTTTAGGTTTAGGTTTTAGTTTTAGTTTTTATTTCATTTTAGTTTTTTATTTTATTTTGGTTTAGGTTTATTTATTTATTTTATTTTTAAGATTTATATAGTTTTGGTTTAGGTTTTTAGTTGGGGGTTTAGGGTAAGTTGAGGGTTTAGCATTTATTGTTTGGGCTTTATGGTTTAGGGTTTATAGTATAGGTTTTATAGCTTTAGGGTTTAGGGTTTAGGGTTTACAATTTAGGGTTTTTAGGGTTTAAAGTTTAGGGTTTAGGGTTTAGGTTTTAGGTATAGGGTTTAAGTTTAGGGTTTAGGGTTTAGGGTTTTTATTTTTATTTTTAAATAGAGAACAAATTATGATTAACATTTATTTTGATTTTAAACCAAGTAGTTTTAGGTTTAGATAAAAATGAGTTAGAAAATTAGATTTTTTTTATGTAAAGACATAGTTTAAGTGTGATTTAGTTTATTTCTTTAGTTTATTTTAGTAGTGGGATCCACCATCATATATTTCTTAGTTTTATTTTATTTTTATCCAGAGCACCTCTAGATATTTTATTGATTTTATTTATCTAGAATGTAGTTTTGATGTTCTTGTTAGGTTTATTATTCTTATGGTTTAGGTTTATTATTTAGGTTTAGATTTATTTTTTAATTTATTTAGTTACTTTAGGTTTAAGTTTTGGGTTTGGGGTTTAGGGTTTAGGTTTTAGGATTTATGGTTTAGGGTGTAGGGTTTAGGGTTTAAGGTTTAAGGTTTTAGGGTTTATGCTTTTAGGGTTTAGGGTTTAGGTTTAGGGTTTAGGGTTTAGGGTATAGGGTTTAGTGTTTAGGGTTTGGGGTTTAGGGTCTTTTAGGATTTAGGGTTTCAGGTTTAGGGTTTAAGGTTTTTTAGGATTTAGGGTTTTTTAGGGTTTAGGGTTTAGGGTTTCGGGTTTAGGGTTTACAGCTTAGGGTTTTCTTTTTTTATTAAAAAAAGTAAACCATCAGGTTTAGGTTTGTCTAGTTTATTTAGTTTATTTTTTATTTATTTTAGTTTATTTTATTTCTTATTTTTATTTAAGTTAATTTTTATTTGTATTTAAGTTTATTTTTTATTTAGTTTAGGTTTTTTATTTTATTTCATTTTTTAGGTTTAGTTGACCTTTTAGTTGAATTTTATTTTTTGTTTAGGTTTTATTTTTTATTTTAAGGTTTATGTTTAAGTTTTTATTTTATTTTTTTAGGTTGAGGTTTTAGGTATTTATTTTAGGTTTATTTTTAGGTTTTATTTTTTTAAGTTAGGTTTAGGTTTATTTTTAATTTATTTTTATTTCATTTAGTTTAGGTTTAGGTTTAGGTTTAGTTTATTTTAGGTTTAGGTTTAGGTTTTATTTATTTTAGTTTAGTTTCTTTAATTTAGGTTTAGGTTTATTTTATTTTGTTATTTTATTTTTTATTTTAAGTTTGGTTTTCTTTAGTTTAGGGTTTAGGTTTATTTTTATTTATTTTTTTTAGGTTTATTTTTTTAGGTTTATTTTTTAGGTTTAGGTTTTTATTTAGTTTTTATTTTATTTTTTTAGCTTTATTTTTTTATGTTTAGTTTTTATTTTATTAAAGTTTGTTATTCTTAGGTTTATTTTATTTTTAAGTTTAGTTTTGGTTTTTCCTTATTTTATTTTAGTTTATTTTTATTTTTTATTTAATTTTATTTTTAGGTTTATGTTTAGGTTTTTTATTTTATTTTATTTTTTTTATTTTTTTAGGTTTAGGTTTATTTATTTTATTTTAGGTTTTATTTAGTTTAGGTTTAGGTTTTTAGGTTTAGGGTTTAGGTTTTGGTTTAGGCTTTTAGTCAGGTTAGGGTTTAATGTTTTGGGTTTTAGGTTTAGTGTGTAGGCTTTAGGGTTTTTAGGGTTTATGATTTAGGGTTTAGGGTTTAGGGTTAGTTTAGGATTTAGGGTTTAGGATTTAGGCTTTAAGGTTTAAGGGTTTTTAGGGTTTAGGGATAGTTTAGGGTTTAGGGTTTTAGGTTTTAGGGTTTATGGTTTAAGGTTTAGGGTTAGGGTTAGAGTTTTGGGTTTTGGGTTTAGGGTTTAGGGTTTAGGGTATTTTAGGGCTTAGAGATTAGGGTTTAAGGTTTAGGGTTATAGATTTAGGGTTTAGGATTAAGTTTAGGTTTAGGTTTGGGGTTTTTTTAATTAGTTAAGAGTTTAGGTTTCTTTTAGTTTATTTAATTTATTTTTTTTTATTTTAGCTTATTTTATTTTTTTATTTTTATTTAGGTTTATTTTTATTTTTATTTAGTTTATTTATTTTAGTGTAAGTTTTTTATTTTAGTTTATTTTTTAGGTTTATTTTTTAGTTGAGTTTTATTTTTATTTTATTTTTTAGGTTTAGGTTTTTAGAGTTTAGGGTTTATGGTTTGGTTTTTTTTAAATTAAGCAAACTAGTAGGTTTAGGTGTTCTTTTTTGTTTATTTAATTTATTAATTTATTTATTTTAGCTTATTTTATTTATTTTATTTTTATTTAGGTTTATTTTTTATTTTATTTTAGTTTATTTTTTAGTTGAGTTTTATTTTTATTTTATTTTTTAGGTTTATGTTTTTTGGTTTTTAGGGTTTAGGGTTTTTTGTTTAGGTTTATTATGGTTTATTTTAGGTTTAGGGATTAGGGTTTAGGGTTTAGTATTTAGGCTTTAGGGTTTAGGGTTTTTAGGGTTTAGGGTTTAAGCTTTAGGGTTTAGGTTTAGAGTTTAGGGTTTAGGGTTTTATGATTGGGGTTTAGGTTTTTTGGGTTTAGTGTTTAGGGTTTAGGGTTGTAGGTTTAGGGTTTAGGGTTAGTTTTAGGGTTTTTTAGTTTAGATTTAGGTTTATTTTTAGTTTAATTTCTTTTATTTAGTTTAGGGTGTAGGTTTAGTTTATTTTAGGTTTTGGTTTAGGTTTATTAATTTTATCTTAGTTTAGGATTATTTTATTTTGTTTATTTTAGGTTTAGATTTTTTTTTAGTTTTAGGTTTATGTTTTATTTTATTTATTTTAGGTTTATATTTTAGGTTTAGGTTTATTTGGTTTTATTTTATTTTATTTTAAGATTATTTTATTTTTATTTTACATTTAGTTTTTATTTTAATTTTATTTTACGTTTAGTTTTTATTTTATTTTTATTTTAGGTTTAGTTTTTATTTTATTTAGGTTTTTTTATTTTAAGGTTTATTTTACTTTTTAGTTTAGTGTAGGTTTTCATTTATTTTATTTTAATTTAGTTTTATTTTTTTTATTCTTTTGTCTTTTAGGTTTAGGTTTAGGTTTATGTTTTTATTTTATTTTATTTTTTAATTTTATTTAGGTTTAGGTTTATTTATTTATTTTTTTAAGTTTTATTTAGCTTAGGTATAGGTTTTTAGGGTTCGGGGTTTTTTTTTTTTGGGAAACCCCATATAGGGGGGATTTTATTGCCACAAAAAAGGGGTTACAATGTCCTTAAAGGGGATAAACTCAGGCTAGCTCAAAGAGTCAATCAATAAGGAGTAAATCCTCTATCTAAGTATGACAAAGAAAAAAAGTAAAAGCAAGAAAAGATACAAAGTGATTAACAAAGTAAATAAATGAAGGATGAGGGCCAATGCTCTTAGGAAGTGAGAATGCATGACTATGGAGCAACACAAGAGAAAAGAGAAAAGCACCTACAAGATTGTAGATAGGAAAAGTTAGAGCTTAAAGTAGACAGAGAAAATGATAAGAGAGCAACAAAATAGAAAATGGTAATAATAAAGAGTGGGATGAGGCTAGGCTCAATCAGGACCAAGTTAGGTAGATCAAATATGAGCATCCAAAATTCAACGAAGGGTTACATCACAAGAGCTACTACCAAACCAAAATAGAAATGAAAGCATCACAACCATCATAGCCAAACTACATAGTTGCCATTTCATGAAGATCTTTGAGCCAAAATACTGCAGAATAAACCATACAAAGTGGAAAGAGCACAAAAGCAAAGTGGTAAGGGATACCATGCCAAATATATGTCATCATATTAGACTCTATGGCATGATAATCCCAACTCAAATGAAAGAGCCATCAATGTTAGCTCATTCTTTGAAACCATCTAAAGGATAATAAAAATTTTAAATCTGGCAAACCGGCAAAGATAAGAGCAAGGAATTAACCCCATTCCAATTCTGTAGGACATTAATTAATATACATTCTTAGTAAACAGTCCAGTAAGCAGCTCAGGGTTATTTCCCATCAAAAGATAAGCAAAGAATGTACATAATAGCTCTTAACAACCTCCTTATTTGAATAGAACAACAATTATAAAGGGAAACAACATACCCCAAGCAATTACCATAGGAAATGAAACTACAAGCGATAAGAAGAAGCAGTAAAGGCACCCCATAGACAAATCCAGAGACAATCAGATAACACCACAGAAATAGTTTTCTTATGATCAAACTCATTAATCCGTTCATGAACAATCAGAGTAATATAGCAGGTGGCCATAAATCCACCCAATGAGATTAAACAATACAAAGATTAAAATCAAGAGAGGCAAAAGTATAGTCACAATGATCTACACAAATGTAGCATAAGCTAGGGAAAAAAAATAGCGACATATGAAATATACAATGCTAATAGTAAAACCAAGCCAATAATCAAATTGCGAAACAACCAACAACCACAAAAACAACCTCCGATAAAAGACATACCTTAAGCCCAAATGACCACAGGAAATGGGAGGACAACAACAAATAAGAAGAAGGTAAAGGGATATGATAACAGCAAAAACCCAAAAGCTCATAACTAGAATGGGCAAAAAACAACCGAGAATCATAAAGACATCCTGCTTGATAAAGGACCCAAAAATCCAAAGGCCATCAGTGTAAGCAATAATGCAATTATTACCCCTACCAAATTTAAGCAAAATAACATCAAAATCACTCTTCAAAATAGGATAGACAACCACAGTAGTAGGAGGCTGAACATAAGATTTAATGATCCATAACAGCCAACCACCAAGATAGAATATAACAGCAAGTTGGCCAACAACCAACCCCATCAAAATGGAAGATGCTTTCCAAATAGAGAGGGAAAAGGCGGAAGGCGAGTAGAAAATGCCAAAAGTGAAAAGGAGAAAATCCCTTCAGAAATGGGAAAAAACTTGACTAAACCCACAACCAGTAGGAAAACTAAAGTCATGAAGAAAACTGATTCAAGGAGATAAGAATAACAGAAAACACATTCGCAAAAGGGAAAATAAATTAGCCAAATCACAAACGACACAGAACAAGAAGACAACCCAAAGCGATATAACAAAGGGATCAAAGATCCAGAAGCCAACAAACAAGATAATAAATGCAAGTTGGAAGAACCACCTAATACAAATAGACAATGCCTTAGAAAAAACCCAGAAAGAACCAACAAAAAAACCCTAATAGAAATCAAACTAAAAAACCATTAAGAAAGTCCAAACCTACAAGGAGATAAGGATAAATAGGAGATAACAGACACTCTCCTAGCAGGTTGGAAGAAAAAGGTGACCCAAAGCAAACAATAAAGCAACTCCAAAGGCACACTACTGGACAAGAAAGACAACCCGGAAATAGCTTGTGACAATAGTCCGGATCAGATCAGCCAACAACCAAGATGAAAATTAACAGCATATTGGCCAAAAAAACCCCCCAATGCATATATACAAAACCAAAGTAAAGTCCAAGGATAGGGAAAGGATGCCAAAGCTAGGATAATGAGATGATCAACAACCCAAAGCTAATAAAAGAGATAAACAATAAAGCAAAAGCCGAACCATTCAATAACCTCAAAAGGTCCAGTTGATCAAGACAATCCAAAACCCAAGCAGCTAAAATCAATTATAGTTGGTAATCACAAGTGCACAATTTTAACAAAGCAAGGGGAAAGCTATTAGGTGATCACGGCAAAGCAGCAGCAAAGTTAGTCAAGATAAAATAGGCAATAACGACCAAAACAACAAGGTTAGCAGCAAATAGATATTAATTAAACAAAGGAAGTCGATTCTCATCAGATGAGAAGAGGGGATTAGCAATTACCATGCAAACCAACCAAAGCATGCAAAAAGGCCCAAAATCCAACAATAAACATTAAAACATCGAATAAACATAGCATATAAGAAACACTAGGAAGTAACATTGATACAACATAGGTTACTAAGTGGTTCAGTTTCATCTTTGATAACCAAGATACAAAATTTAATGCCGATTAATCCTAAACATCAAATTGAAAAGGTAATTCCAATCCATAATAAGGAGAACAATATCGATAAGTTAGGATTAGTAAGTTGAGCAGATGGATATCAAAGCATTGATCAAGGATCAAATAATTCCAGAAAAAGGAAAATATGTCCTATTGGTCAAAAAATACGGATCAACAAATAGAGCATTAAGTAATATATCTCCTAAGAGTAAACCACTTATCATTAACAATGGAGGCGATTGAGTAGACCCCAATCAAGATTGGGATAGTAAACAACAATGTTACATAGCTCGATTGACCAAGTGGGAGTATTAGGATGATGCATACAAATTAGGTACAACAACACTTTATGTAAGTAACAAATGCGAAGCCCCAATTAAATGTAATTAAACCAACAACATATGTCAGAAATCAAAATAGCAAGTAGTATCCGGGTGCAACATCAGTAAAAACCAAGAGAACAACAACATGAATATAAAATAGGTATTCAGTTAAACAGATATTGAATCAAATCAATCCCATAGGTTAGATTAATTTTTGAGATAAGGGAGTCCAGTATTATCCAAATTAACCAAACCACACAAATGTTTGGTAGGGTAAGTTGATCAAAGAAGATTATACCATCCAATAGCTCAGTTGGCAAGGTAATGACATGCATTACCCTCATGCCATACATGAGTGATGTTAAAATTAAATTGGGTAAGAATAGCTCTAGTTTGCTTGAGAAGGTAGTACAATTCAATGTTGCTCATTTTGGTGGAAGTCAAAAGATCAATCAGCAGAAGGGCATCCACCTCAATCCAAATATTAAGCCAACCATTTTGAAGGAAAATCTAAAGAGCTTTGTAGCCATAAGCTCGAAAAGGAACGAGATAAGAATTATAAAAGCAAAAGCACATAGGACTTTACCATTAAGATTTCTAAAAATGCCACCACAACCCGAACCTTCATGAGAGACAGAGCCATCAGTGTTAATTTTAATAATATTATTAAGAGGTTTTACCCAATAGAAAATCTTATCATTTTTACAATAGGGTTGATCAGGCAAGTTAAAACCTAGTTTATTGGCCACAAATTTACAACCTTTCAATTGTTTGTAGTGAATGAGATTGGCATTAAATAAGTCACAAATTTTGTTTTTAATTCTAGCAATTATCCTCATGTGGTTCATGGGGATCTCGCAATGTTTTGCATCATTTTTGTCCAACCATATGAACCAAATAAGAGTGATAGCAATTATGACTTTAATGTGACCTTTAATAGTGTTGTCAAAATAAACTTCAAGAAGTTGATATAAAGTTAAGGATCCATTGAAAATGACAATGTTAAAGAGATCATCATACCAAATCCAAAGTTTAGAAGCAATGGCCCTCAAAAAAGACATGATTCACATTCTCAATGTGAAAGCAGATTGACATTTTGAAGGTAATTGAAAACCTTTACCCCACAACAAGGAGTGAAACAGGATGAAGTTTTTCAAAATATGCCAAGTAAGAACAGAATAAGAAGTAGGATAATGTTATTCCAAAGTTTGAGAAACACATTGGAAGAATCATGAGTTTCTTTTAATGTGAAGCCAAATATTTTAAAGTTGAAATCACCATTATGTGAGAGCTTAAAAGGATATGATCTTGATTGGTAGGAATGATAGAATAGTATAAGTTTTTCAAGAGAAAAGAAGGAATATAATCGAAGCTTACTATTGTTCCACATATTATTCTGCTAGAAAGATTTCACTTTAATAGCGGTAGTGGAATGGGTAGAGAGTAAGTCATCAATGGACCCACATCCACTCTAGTTATCTTGCCAAAAGAAGGAGGAACCAGAGTTAATCCCCCAAAAAATTAAGGATTTTGCATCCCATTTGACGGAACAAAGTCTTTTCCAAATAGAGAGTCTCCGCTTTATAGGGACAAATGAGGGTGCTTACCAACAATATTTAAGTCATGAAATTAGCCCAAAGACTATTGTTACTCTAAAATTCCACCAAAGTTTATAGAAAAGGCAAAGGATAACTTCTTTGATTGGCTTACATCCAAGACCACCTTCAGAGTGCCACAACTTTTAAACCAAGAGGTCTGCATTCTTTTAGAGGAGTTATTAGAGCCCCAAAAAATTTGTTAAGAGACGCTCAATCTTAATGATAGAAATGAATGGCACAATATTTGGATGAGATATAAAGGCATGGAATTAAGAGTGCTCTAATCAAGGTGAGCCTACCACCAAAGAGAGTAAATGAAATTCCCAAACAAAAATTTTATTAGAGATTTTTGATAAGATCATCAAAAGTTGTGAGATCTTTTCTGACCTTTAAAAGCGAGATAATTAATGGAAGTTGATGTTGTTGAAAATTAGTAATCGAGATTTGGTTGAGCCTATTGGTAGGGATTTTAGGAAGGAATGAAACAACATTTTCCTTCATTGAGAAAGAGACCACTTTTGCCAAAATTCATTTAAAAGGCTTCTTAATAGTTTTAATGTGTGAATAGAGGCATTGCAAAAGATTATAAATCATCACAAAAGAGATGAGAAATAGACCACCATGAGTTTTAAAAAACATGGTAGATTTTTTATTGAAAAGATCATTCGTGCTCCTCAAAGATATTACAACAAGAATAATAAAAGATAGGTGAAAGTTCTCCCTTGTCTCAAGCCATGCTCAAGTAAAGAAACTTAGGGACTCACCATTCATAATAACAGAACCAAACATTGGTAATATAATTTGATGACGGAAATTATCAAAACCAAACAAATGTAAGATTTGAAAGAGGAAATAATGAGAGGTTATCAAAGCTTTAGAGATGTCCATTTTGAGGAGGATGTTGCCACCTCTAGTAGGAACATCAATGTCATGAAGCAGCCTCTGGCTAGAAAGATATTTCGATATAGCTCTTTTTAACGAAGCCAATTTGGTTAGAGAAATAATTTTAGAGCAGGGACTTATCCTATTATTAATTAATTTAGCAATGAGTTTTTGAAAGAAGGTGCAAAGGTCGATAGTTTAAAATCTCCCAAGAATCGTGATTATTAGTTTGGGAATAAGGACAATTGAAGTGCTAGAAAAGTATCTAGGTAAAGAGCGCCATCAAAGAAGTCAACAACATCAACAAGGTCGATTTAATAAAAGGCCAACAATGCTGAAAAGAAATGGTCATAATGCAACAACAGAATGTTCATGCTAAGAGTACTACTAATCTCATTCCGGACAAAGTGAGTAAATGATTTTCATCATTAGTAATCATAGGGATCAAGTGTGTTGGAGAGGGCTTCTAAGGAGGGTTGATGTTTAATAAATTTTGAAAATGTTGTATGACAAAAATCTTTAATTTCATTTTATCGCTGATCGATCTACCAATATTTTTTGATTTTGAATAGAGTTTAAGGCTTTTTTTTGAAAAGAGCATGGAAATCTTATATCACCACCATCGAATATGTTTACTAGTGGCCTTTTGATGCAAGTTTCCTCCATATTCTCGATAATTTATCAAATTATCTTTAGATGTTCAACTCATCAAGTTTTAGATCGCTTAAGACAACATCTTCAAGGGCAAACTAATTGTTCCAATTTTGAGATTGGCAAAAAAGATTTTAAAATGATGCTTGTTCCACCAATTTAGGTTTTATTTAAGTCTTTTGAGCTATGCCAAAGTCAATAACCTTTAAGGAATTGGGTGAATAGTGTCCATCCAATTAATGGAAACAACATTAATGAAATCATGATGGGTCCACATATTTTGGAATCTAAAAGGACTAGGGAGGAAAGATTATCAAGAAGTTTTGATAGATCAAAAGTGGAGCATAATCAAAGTCGCTCAAATGCTCAATGTAAGTGAAAATTGATTGATCCAAAGGGAATTAAAGAGGGTCCTATCAAGCCACCGCCAAAGTCGAGAAAACCAATATCAATCGGTGAGATCATATTAGAAATCTTCCATGGAATGAATGTTAGAGAGACCTCCTCCTTTCCAAGAAGATATAGTGTGAAATCACCCCAACCAACTAAGGTTTGGAAGAGAGGCAAAGTTTCTGTGATCCCAAAGGATGTTCCTACCACTCATATAAGAAGCATAGATAAAGAACCAAGAGCAGCCACCCAATGAGATTTGAACATTAACCAATTGTTCAAGATCATCAAGGATAGAAATGTTGTTTAAATTATTCCAAACACCAAATTTTATTACTATTATAAAAGAAATTTTGAAAGCCAAGTGCTCTAGCAACATGGGTGATCTAGAAGAGTGAATGAATGGTTTAACAATATGTTAGCACAAAGGCTCCAACAATTACACAAGGAGAGTCCCAATATTCTAAACATTCCAAATAAGAAAATTGATCATAATAAGTTGGAAGGAAAAGATAAGAGATAATAGAAAAATTGAAGGAGAAGAAAAAGAGAGCATGAAGAAATTATTTGTGGGAAGTTAGAGAAGATCGAGTGGTTCTAGTGGAGCTATTAGTGAATATTCTAGCTTTAAGAGATTTTTTTAGTAACAATTTGAAAAGGCCTATCTATGTCCAAAGGTATTCCATGAAGGGAGGTTGGTGATATCAATAGGAGGATTATCAAAGCATTCCAATGGTGATTTCTCCTTCTTTGTGACGAGTTAGGTTGAGAAATTGGATTAGCATATTTTTAGTAATAGAAGGAGAAATACACCATTAGCATAAATTTCATTTAATGATGATTATTAGATTTTGGTACCAAAGTATCAACATGTTTGAATAATTTAATTGTTTTGATTTTTGATCCAACTTGAGATTCCCATTCAAATCATCATTATGATTCATATGAGTCAGGATTGCTTTGGATGCCAAATTATTACAAGTAGGAGTAATGTTAATTAAGATATCATTAGTTTCACAAACCTCAATATCATTATTTTAGTTTTATTGTTAATGGAAAATCAAGAGATAAAAGAGAAGGAGGGTGAGTTCCATTTGATTTTAGCACATGTTTAACTTATTGGTTTTTCATTTTAGAGTGGGATTAGATCTCATTCATTCTTTTAAGATTAGGTGTAACACAAAGCATTTAATGATCATGACCATGGATCTTATAGTTGTGCAAAAATAGTTTTCAAATTATTTTTGAATATCTTTTAAATCCAAACTTTTTGGGTACTTAATCAATTTTAACCAAGATATGGGAAGATGGTTTGAGATTATTTGATCAATTTGAAGTCTACCAAAGAGAGAACCACAAATAGACTTGATGGTAACATAATGTATCCTCATGTTTAAAGGCTAGCTAAATGAACAATATTTTTGACATCAAAAGAGGTGACCATTTCAAGAGCCACATTTAACCATTGTACACAAAGGATAAACAAAAAGACTCTTGAGTTTAGTGTTTTTATTTGGTGTTTATTTAGGTTTAGTTTAGGGTTTAGGGCTTAGGTTTTATTTGGTTTTTTAGGTTTAGGGTTTTAGGTTTAAATTTTAGGTTTAGGGTTTAGATTTTAGATTTAGGATTTTAATTTAGATTTAGGGTTTTTTTATAGGAAAATTAGAAAATTTTATTGCTACAAAGAAAAGGTACAATTAGCAATTTCTAAGCTAATGCTCAAAGAGCTACAAGTCCTAAAGAGATAAGTCCCCAACTATTACAATAGCTAATGAAAGCAAGAAAGGAAAATAGAAATAGTAATCCATAAAGAAAGTCCATAAGCAAGAACAAAATTCTTCTTTTTTGAAACCAAAGACAATCCAATCAATAGTTAATAAAAGAGATTTACAATATTCTTTAAAAGGATGAGAATAAATAATTAAATAATTAATCAAGAATGAAGAGTAAGAGAAGATAAAAGAATAAGAGAGGCTTTAGATAATCTCTCAAGGAGAACACTATTAGAAAGCATCTAGACTTGTGTGAAGGTTACAATTATAGCACGATGAAAGAGTGGAAACATCAAGGAAATCATCGCCAAAGATACCTCTTGTAGCATCTTATTTAAGGATATCATCACACTAACCTACATAAACTTCAAACAACAAATATAACCAAACACCCAGCACATAGAGATATTAAGTTCAGTATAATAGATAAGGAGGTAAACCATCATAACACCGAGGGAGCACCACCAAAGTCATCACCAAGAATGGATAACAAAATCACTAGAAATATCGAATATGAGAAAAAAGCACTAAGAGAGACAAGACAAAGGCAAAAGGAAACACATGGTAGGATCCCCATTAAAAGTACATGCAAAGAGCCCAAAGCAATAAGCCAATCTAACGAAGACTAATAGAAGAGGGTTAGAAAGAAGGAAACCATCCAAAGAAAGGGGAGAGGTTTAGCCATAATGAAAAATGAGAAGAAACCTAAAAAATAATGATAGAAAGATGCTTTCCCAAAGATAGTTCCAAAGGAGGTAAAAATTATACCACCAAAATAAATACTCCTTTAACCAACCCATCCACAAAACAACCAATCCAAGCATCCAAAGAAGGAAGACCATGCCACCATAATAGCCAAGGATCAAGTCATGAAACAACCATCAATAAAAAAAGCTAATAATAGCCATCACAAACATCAAAAATATCCTTGGGGATAGAAACAGTTAGCAGCCACTAATCCTAATCTAAGGAAAGGAGAATCTAGTCCAGAAAGATAGAGACAGTAGCTAATGATAGAAATAGAAATTTCCACATTAGGACCAAATACCATCCAACAAATAGAAATATGCAAAAAACAAAAAACCCAATAGAACCACCATCACCAAGGCCTAGCTCACCAGTAGTCTTCATTTATTAATAAAACCAAAACCAAAACCAAAACCTCAAGAATATGTGGGAGGACAAATATTTAGAAGATATAATGATCCACTATGTCCATCCTCAAACTCATCCAAACAAAACAAAGTAAGGGTAAAGAGGGTAGTTTCCAAGCACAACAAAGCAACAAACAAGTCTGGAACATAATCTCTGGTAGGGGAAATAACCACATAAACACAAATGCTAAAAGCCACAATGTGATTATCAAACCCCAAGTAAGAAACCCACATACAAGACAAAGAAAAACCTAAAAGGATATAAAGAGGGTGAGAAGGTGAAACTCATTAGAGAATGGACAACCAAAGCACCATGAATAACACCCTAATCAGAAATAACTAGGCGACAAGTCATCCACACCAACAACCATTCTACTCTAAAAATGACCACTAGAAAAGAGAGCTAACCAAAGGCGTGTAACAAATCCAGAGTGAGCAACACCTGAAGGGAAAACCCACATCCATAACACTGAACCATCAACCTGACCAAGATAAACAAACTAGGCAGAGAGAGATCCAACCAATAAAGAGAACCACACCAATCAAGACAAGCAAAACCCAATAGCTTCCACCTAGTACAAAACATCCACTAGTGAGGGCCCGCCTTGCAGTAGGCCAAAATAAAGATAAAAAACCCAACTAATCCAGATGAAAGAACTCAAACGGAGAATTAGATTTAGGTGAAGGCTCAAGACCTAGCATAGGAAATAACCATTTTTAAGCACCACCATGAGAAAGCCAATGCCCCAAAGGAGGAAGGTGCCTCTGGGGTAAGGCTTAGTTTTATCTAGGTTCACAAGACCTCTTAAATGGAAAGGTATATCATCATTAGAAAACATTTGCAAAGAAGAAGACTTGGCCAGAAAATCAGCACAACTATTGCCTTCCCTATACATATAAGAAATTTGAAAATCTAGGTTAGAAAGAAGACTCCTAATATGATTAAGCAAATAGAACACATCAACATTACCATGTGAATTATATTTAAGTGTCTAAAGAAAGAGAACATCAACTTCAAACCAAATCTATGAAAACCTTATTGTAAACAAATGGATTCCATGATGAATGCCTTTAAGTTTAGCATAAAGAACAAGGCTCTAAAGGTAGAAAAGAAATAACCTTACCAGTGATCTCTCAAAATCCCACCACAACCATAATAAGAAACTAGCCATCAGTTTAACTTTAATGTAATGATAATAGGTTTAATCTAATATATAATTTTTTAGGAGAGACATTACATGGAGGAAGGTTAATCCCATTTCAAATACATTATTTGTACCCATTATTGGGGTGAGTATGAATATTAGCTTTGAAAATAGACTTTTATATTTTATCTAGAATGATACTTATAATTCATAGGAATATTATTTTTTACATCATTTATATCCATCAAAATATACCAAAGAATAGTTTAGCTAATGCAATTTTAACATGACTTAGAAGTATGAGAGAATCATGCTTCAAGGAGTTTATAATAGAAATGAACCATTAAAGTGTATTAAAATATTATCATTTTCCACATTCTAGTAAATAGGGCCATTCAGAAACATGATCCTATTTTAAATGTGATAACAACAAGGACATTTAGAGGGGAGTTGGAAACCTTTTATTCAAAGAGTAGAATCCACAGATATAATGCTTAAGAATGCACCAAGTTAAGATCTAAAATAGGGATACTATTATTCCATATTTTAGTACCAAGGACTCTTGATATTTAAATCTAATAAAATGCCATTATCCTTAAAACCAAAATCTCCATAAGATGAAATTTTGAAAAGAGTTTTGTCAAGTTCATGGAGGCAAATTTTAAGGATTTTATTGATGTATTAGGGACAAGGTTATTCATGAATCACATCCCAATTAATAATAATAATTAACTGATGAACCTTAAGCACCATAGGGAATGAGTATTGAAGGGAATCAATAGAGCCGGCCAAGCTTGTCTTGCCAAAAAAATGAGGAACCAATTGATACCCCAAGAAATTAAATTTATCATTTGATACTAGTCTTTTAAATGAGAATATTTGAAAGCACTAATGAGGGTGTTTTTACAATATTTATCATGCATAAACTTTAGTTATCTTTATTTCTAAAGCTCATTATTTTATATAATTAATTCTAGGTTTTGCAACCCAAGCCACCTTCATTATTAGTGCCATAATAGTTATGCCAACTAGCCCAATGTAATTTTTTGGTAGATGTATTAGATCTAATTTATTATCCTATTAATTTTAATAATTGAACAGTGGGGACAATAGTAGTACATTGGCTAGCAAGGGTACTTTTGATCATGATAAGTCTAGCACCAAAGGAGAGTAAATGAAACTCAAGAGGAGGTTTTATTATTTTAACTTATTCAAATAAAGAGGCCTTTTCATGCCTCTATATAGAGAGTCATACTTGATAGGAGATTTTCATAGAAACCAGAATATTTCTTATAACATTGATCTTAGATTAGAGATAGAAGAGCTAGTAATCTTTATTAGATTAATATTCAAGCCACTCTCCCTACCTTAATTAAGAACTTACATAATTTTTAATGTAATGAGTGGAGGCTTTGGAAAATATAATGAAATCATCAGAAAGCTATGTGGGAAACCACCAATGGTTCACATGTTAGCATTAAACTGCTTAAGACATCTAGAAAGATATTCCATGCAATAATGAAAAGAGCAGAAGAAAGAGGGTCATCTTGCCTTAGCCCATGATAAGAAGAGAAAAAACCATGCACTCACCATTAAAAAGCATAGAAAACCAAGAATTTTGAATCCCATTCTTAATGAAAGCAATACATTGATTAGGGAACCCAAATGATGCTAGAATTTTATATAGGAAAACCCAACCAATATTATTGTAAGCAAATGTCAAGCTTAAAAGTAGGTTTAAAGAAACTTTGGCATTCAAATCATGGATCATCTAGCTAGTACATTATCAGAAATGGATCTCTTTAACAAAATCAATTTGATTGGAGGAGATAATTTTAAGGAGCTAGATACTCAATCTTTTAGCAAAATCTAGAGATAAGTTTTTTAGAGAAAAGGTTAATTAGCCTAAAATCACTAAACTTTAGGATTGTCTTTTTAATAATGAAAATAATGGAGGTGCTAGCAAAATATTTAGGAAGGATATGATTTTAAAAATATAGAACTACTTTAATTAGGTCCTCTTTAATGACAATCCAACATTTTGGAAAAATGGTAGTATAACCATAGGCCTAGAGAAGTTTATTTATATTCTACAAAATATCAAATTTCAATCTTAGAAGGTAAGGAAGAAAGCATATTTATCCTCATCTATTTGGAATAACTTCATAAGAAATATCATCTAAGCAACATTTTATTTAAGCTTTTTATAGGACAACAAACTCAATAAGCTCATTTTATCCATATACCAAACTCCATCATTAATTTTAATTTTATGAATATGGTTTATAGCTTTTTTTTTTAACCATGTGTATTTGGTATTATGATTCCATCAGAACCATCTCATAGAAGCTTTAAGTCTTCCATATCTTGAAAGCATGTCAACCTATCTTTAGCTTGAGCCAACATCTTTTAGAAGGATCTAACAACATCTTTAGATCACCATTCACCATTTTATTAATATTACAGATTCTTATAATGTTTATTCCACCAAGAAAGGCATTGTTTAAGTCTTTAATTTGACCCACAATCTTTTCATTATAGAGTCATCATGATTTAGGTTTTAGGTTTCTATCATTTAAGCCACATATTTTGGGGGATAGGGAGAAGAATTTGGTAGCATTAAAATTAACATTAATAAGTAAGGGAGAATTATTTATAGGTTTTGTTTTAAGTTTCCATAGAAGTAATTTATTAATCCATGGATGATTAGGCTCATGTTTTATTTTTTATTCCATGTTGAGACTAAAGCCCATTAGTAGTTTAGAGCATGTTATTAAAATCTTCCATAGAAAATAAGTTAGGTTTCCACCACAACATTTTAGGAAGTAGAGATAGTAGTCTTATAAACCAAGGAGCATCATAAGAAGAAAGACTAATAAGTTTTAAGAATGAATCTACCATTTTATTATAGGAAGCATAAATAAAGGAACCAAAACAACTAAAATTATCATAAGTAGTCTTAACATTCACAACTTGGGGTAAATCATCCTATACATAACATAGGACTATTATCCAAATTTTATTGCTATAGTTAGTTACTAAAGCCAATCATTCTAGAAACATAATTTAGGAATAATAAATGGTTCCAAGATAGCCAAGAAGGAAATGGAGTACAAACTAAGTTTCTAATTTATTTCAATTAGAGGGTATCATTTCACATTCCAAATTAACAAAGAAACCATTTATTTAGTTTTTTTATCTATTAACTGCAAATTAGGTTTGGTTTTAGAGTTTTATTTTTCTTTCTATAGTTTAACTTATTATTCATCCACTACAACATCATAGAGAGATTTTAGGTTGTTTTGGAGAAAATTTACACATTTAAAGTTATCATTAAAGCCACTTCATCTTATTTTAGTTGAAATGTCATTTTAGTTCAACATTAGAAGTGGAGAAGGAAAATGATTATCCATTTAAAGCACAAGTTCAAGGTAATTAGAATTTTCATTAGTTTGCTCTCCATTCAAACCCACATCTAGTCACATTCTCATTAATGGCATAAGGAATTGAATCATTTGAGACTCATCATCTAAGTTTCAAAACATATTATTACCCATATTATTACCAATATCAGGGCATTCATAGAATCATTAAAGGGTACATCCTTATTAACATGATTTATCCTATCGCTTAAGAAGTTATTCTCCATAGAAATAGTGGGTGGATGAAGATAATGTCCTTTAGGTAAAGAAATGTCCATAGAGAAGAATTTTCATTTAACCAGGGTTTAGGTTGGGATCCAAATTATTAGATTTTGGTTTCTTAGTGAGGTGATGGCCCATGATTTTTTTGGGAACTAAAACAAGAAAATTCTCAAATTCCATTTTACAAATATCCATATTTTAATCTAGCAAATTTCTTAGAATTTTATTATATCCAACTCACTAAAATTTGAGCAATAGGTATTAGAGATCTTTGAAGAGGATGAGTTTAGTTCATGATTAATGAAATGGACATGCATATTAGGAAGAGAGATCCAGTAACAATAGAGATTTTATATCATTGATTCATCCATTTGAACAATATTATCTAACAATTGAAAACTAGATGAGCATGAGAGTAATTAAATTATTGGAAAGTTGGATCAATACATGAAGGGAATCAATCATTAGTTTTTTTAAGAGTTTAGCTATGGAAGAAAGATCAATATTCTACAAAGTAGGATGATGCAAAGCTTTATTTTAGGTTTTAAGCCTTTCCATAATCAACACATTATCATGGGTAAGGAAGTCAAAATAAGGCTGAGACACATTTAATTAACCTTACTAGAAGAACATCCTTGAATGATTTTAAGCTGATGGATTTTAAGCTCAAACTCCCAAAGATTTTATATTTAGCGAGAGTATTATCTGTTTTCCCACAAGGTATTTACAACCATGATCAACAATGGCTCATGATAAGTCCTCAAACTTGTCATGGAAGTTTATTTCCAGGCCATGAGCGAGCCTCCATAGGGTGAAATTTGCCAAAGCATAAAGAGAATCAGGAGAGAAGATGCTCAAACAAATGGGTTTCACTTTATTTTATTTGTTTATTAGTTTTGGTTGGGTTTAGGGTTTTATATTTAGGTTTAGGGTTAGTTTTGGTTTTAGGTTTTTTTGTGGTTTAGGTTTAAAGTTTAGGGTTTAGGGTTTAGGGTTTAGGGTTTTAGGGTTAGGGCTGAGTTTTAGGTCAGGTTATTTTGGGTTTTTAGGTTTTAGGGCCAGTTTTTATGGTTTGTGGTTAGTGTTTAGGATTTAGGGTTTCTTTTAGGGTTAGGTTTTTTTAAATTAAGCAAAAAGTAGGTTTAGGTTTATTTAGTTTATTTTTATTTTAATTTAGTTTATTTTATTTTTTTATTTTTTATTTAGGTTTATTTTTTTATTTTATTTTATTTAGTTTATTTATTTTAGTTTAGGTTTTTTTTTATTTTAATTTATTTAGTTTAGGTTTAGGTTATTGCTTTTGTTTAGTTTTATTTTTATTTTATTTTAGGTTTAGGTTTTATTTTTATTTTTATTTTAGGTTAGTTTTATTTTATTTTTTTTAGGTTTATGTTTTAGGTTTTATTTTTGGTTTATTTTTAGGTTTATTTTAGTTTATTTTATTTTATTTAGGTTAGTTTAGGTTTAGTTTATTTTAGTTTAGGTTTATAGTTATTTTATTTAGTTTATGTTTATTTTAGGTTTAAAGTTTTTTTATTAGTTTAGGGTTTTGGTTTTATTTTTTATTTATTTTTTGGTTTTATTTTTAGGTTTATTTTTTAGTTTAGGTTTTTATTTTATATTTTATTTAGGTTTTATGCCACCATCCTTCAAGATCTTTGATGGTAGGGAACCACATATAACACATTGCACACTTTAGAGCACGGTAAACACTAAGAATGCACTCCTCTTCCTCCTTGTTAGTCAGTGTTGCATTTGATTGGTATGCCAACCGCCAATAATTTGGTGAAGACTTTTGTTTTAAGCACCTCTTCATCAAGAGGTTTGCGGAGCTCAGAGGGTGATAGGTGACCTCATTAGAGAAATAGAAACTCAACGAGTCCCTTATGATTACATTCTCGTGTGGCACAACCTAGCATGAAATGTGAACCATAGTTATCCAAATGCCATTGAGATTCTTCAAAAATATCTATGGCTCGATCGCCTTCATGCTTAAGGGCTTTATGATCAAAACATTCAAGAAATTAATCAATAAGGCAGCTAACCTACAAGAGGAAGCCAAAAAATTTCCCTTTCCTGGCCAATCATCTAGGCCCAAGCTATAGAAGGTGTTTGAGAAGAAGCCAAGGACAATTGTGTTAGTGGACAGAAAGATGCTACTAGTTAGAGTTCAGTATGAGAGATTACGAGTCGCAAACCTCCTTTGCCACCTCTTCCACCACCTCGCCATCATACCGCCACCACCACAATGACCATTTCCACCACCTCAAGACCGCTGATATTTATCCATCACTAGGTAGCTACTTTCCACCTACTCTTCAAATAGATTGAATAAGCCATATTATTCAAGAGGGAGGTAGGGAAAATCTTTAAGAATCTCTTAAAGAAACCTGACTTTCAGTTACCAAAGCCCAAGAGGCAAGAAGTGAGCAAGAGCAATGATCTAGCTATTACCCCTACCACCATGTGCCATGTCTTAGAGGATTGTACACTTTTAAGGACTAGCTTGAGCACTATAAGTTGGGAGCCATAGTTATCCCTAAGGAATACTTATTAGACAACCATCCATGTAGAGTAATCCTTGGGGATACTTGTGATCCTTTTAAGACTAAAGAAGGTTAGATATCTCCTATCCAAACCTCTAAGAAGATCATTTCTAAGATCAAGAAGCTTTCCTTGCATGTGCCTAAAATAGCTCAAACCTCCAACACCAAGGAAGGTTTGTTAGAAAGGATAACTGAGAGGGTGACACAGAAAGAACACTCACCATACTTTCTGGGATAGTCCAGTAGCCCACTGCTCGAGTCCAAGATTCTCCACCATTGCACTACCACCTCTTTCTACTAGCTCCTCTTATACCGCAAGAGTTGTATCTATGGATAAGGGCACTAAATTCTTACTCCACTTTTTACTTGATTTTTATTATAATCCTCCACCCAAAAAGAAATTAATGAAGAAGGTTGATTCTACTTATATATTGTCTACTGATGCTCTTGATTTTATTATTGAAAGCTCTAAGTCTAAATAAAAATAATAGCTCTAATTTTGATTCCTTTCCTTTATTCGTAGCTATCTTTTGAATCAATCAGTTCACCTCTTGAGATTGACTTGGAGTCAACTAACTCGAGGATCCCATAGGAGAAGCTATAGGTATCCGATGAGAAGGTAGAACTTTCCACAAGCTCATCATTCCAAGAAGTCACAAGTCAATCTACAAGGCAAAGTTCTACTTATGGTAGCACCTCAGATAAGTGTAAGCAAGTCATTGGTTTTGAGAGATAGCCTCCATAGGATAATCCACCCATGGATATGCTTGTGGAGGACCAAGAGATTATAATGTCCTAACTCACTTAGAAAGTTTCCAACTAAGTTAAGCATATACACACCCTTGTCTTATCCAAAGAGATGAGGGAATCTCTAATCAAGGCCTTGATCTAGAGATATGCTTAGGGCTACTAAGAGGAGGCTTACCACCAATGGACATCTTAGGAGTTACATTCAATGATGAAGACTTACTCCAAGGGATGACCTGCACAACCACTTTACATTAGTGGATGTTGGCAGATACAAGTTATCCGAGTTCTAGTTGACCTAGGTGTATCACCAATATTATGAGTCTAAGAACCCTTGCCTACTTAAGGATCAATATCTCCAAACTCCAAAATGAAAGGATGATGTTAAAAGGATTCAATGAACAAGGTGAGAAGGCCTTGTGGTATTTATTTTTGGATGTATGCTAGGGAGGTACTTTTTGAGGTGATTAGATACAACATTGAGGTATGATGTAATCTAAAAGATAGAGGCATCACCCTATAATGGACCTAATCAAATAAGGACTCCTAAGGCATGATGGGTCTCAATGTACCAGAAATTTTTCTCCTACTTTACATGAATGAATAAAGTGTTTATATTAAACTTGGTTCTTAAGTATGGAGGCAAGCCTCCATAGTTAATTACTTAGAAAATGAAATTTTAAAGAATATTCTCATTAAGTAGACAATATCATGTCCAAAGATTTTAAGGTTATACTATCAAAGGATTGGTTGTATTTGGAAAATTAATGGAAAGTTCAAGGAGAAGACTTATTTTGAATCTAAATGAAATAAGTAGAAATACTCTCATGATACTAGAAGCCTAGTGAGCATTCTAATCTATCTTATGGTTGGGCTTTATAATTTTGAAGTTGAGGAGATTTATATGTTTTGAGTTGAAATTTAATTAGATTACTAGGGCTTATAATCCACCAACACAAGGTTGTGAGAATGCCTAAGAGGTGAGGATTTATGCTCATAGCCCGAAGGAAAAAAGCTACCTCAGATCCTAAATCTAGGGAGCTTTAGTATGCTAAAGCATGACCTAAATATAAGTGGACATAAGGGTTTACCACCCCAAGAGAGAATAAATTGTCCGATTCTGACTTATAACCACTTGAGGCCGCTAACACCTCCTATGATTTTAAAACCATGTAGCCCAATCTTATGAATTGCAAGATAGTTTATTTAATTAGAAAGAGACTAAAGTCCTAAACACACTCCCTAAGAGACTAGAGCATGAGTGGTATGAGCATATGACTTAATCTATAGATGCAAAATCTTTTCAAATTTTATTTCATTTTACACATCATTTTGATAGAGGATTTAGGATTTCTTATGCTAAATGCATGATTAAATAGGTTATGGGTCAAATCAGCTAGAAGGTGTTCTCCACCACAAGGGATGCCTCACATCAAGCATTCCTTTATCGCAAGGATGGAGATCCTTCATGTTCAAGAGAGAAATAATATGCATGCATGATGTGAAACATACAACCATACAGCTAAGGGGTTGCTAAATTTTTTAATTATCTTATTTATGTCTTAGGCTTTATGATGAGGTTATGAGTTGTTTAAAATTTAGTTATGAGTGATTAGTTGGGTAGAAAAGTTATTTTTATCCTAAGAGCCTAATCGTATCCAAGCCACACATTAAAGCATCAATCATTTAAGAAACTATGAAAAGCATGCCATCCTAATGCACAATGTAAACATAACATCAAACAATTATATAAACTATCATAAAAGAATAAAATGTCGGTGTGGTACAACCAAAGAGAGAAAAGATGGGTAGAGCTCTACCCTTATACAACGGAATATGAAAGAATAATTATAATTGTATTAAATGCTATGGGGTCTTCTTTCTTCATATCTCCATTTTGATTTGGTTCCTTCTTTGATTTGATGGTGCTTGCTTCAAAGGCATCACAGGCACCCCAAGACAAAGCCTTCTAGCCACTTCTCATCCTAATCCCCCATAGCACTAATCCTAATTCCTATTGCAAAAATTACATTTATGTGGGAAAAGTAAATCTAACTATACTTGCAAAATAGAGGTTAGCTAAATATACATATAATCCCAAGCAGTTGTATTTATAATTTGGACTTAGAACTCTACACATGGGTAACTAAGCCCACCTGTCTAGGCTAATATTGGCCTATCATTCGGTTTATGAAGCATACACCCTAACATCCAATCTAAAATAATACATCATAAAACAAAAACATACATCATATCATACACATCCTAACTTAGAGCTAGAAGTGGTGACTTAATTCTAATGTATGTATTAAGGCTTGTGTGGTAAGTCTTGTTAGGCATTAGTGTTGTATTTTCTAAGTGTAGAAGGATTCAATTTAACATGAAAGGTTGATTTCACTTGAAGTAGTTTAATTGATTTGAGAATTTTAATTTGTGTTTTCTTTAGTTTCATTTGATTACACTTAGCAACTAAGTGTTATAGAGAGAGGAAAAGAGGATTTCCCTCTTTCATCCCTACCTTAAGTCACTTTCTAAAGTATATTAATTTGATTTAGTTCTCTTTAGTGAATGGCTTATTAAATGATTTAATTAATCCTAAGTTTAGGTCACTTTAAATAATCCTATTCAAAATGAAAGGCATCTTAATATTAATTTAATTGAATTACTACCACATGACATATATTAAATCATTTGTTTCCATCACAAGTAACATGCATATGATTTAATCCTAAGTGTATCTATACATGCAACATATTTTAGCACACTTAAATGATGAATGTATGTGTATGTTAGAATTTATATTTTATTTGATTGAATTATTTAAACATATTAATTTAAGACTTTATCCAAATTATTATACAAAAGGACATAAGAATGAAATTAAATAGCATGTGCCATTGTTAAACCAATGAAGTGAGGTAATCAAATGACCTCCGAGCTAGCTAAAGCCTCATATTCTCGGGATGTCTAGACTATATACCCTTTTGCATTCAAACATATGTAAATTTGTATACATGAACATAGGAAGTAAGCTCCAAATCATATGGATAATTAATTCAACCACTTAGTCAATTATGAATGCATGCAATTTTAATGTAAAATGGGATTTTCATTCACTAATCACATATACATATACATGTACAAAGATATAGGCAAGTATGTGTCATTGTTAAACTAGAAGTGAGGTAATCAAATGACCTCCTTGGGCTAACTAAAGCCTCATATTCTGATGTCCATACTATATACTTGCTTTTCTTGGACACACATGGATGTATACATAAATGAGGGAAAGAAAACTATGCAAAGATTGTATATTTTTTGATTGAATCATTTATATATATGAATTAAAGCTATCCAAATTCTAATGTTGAAATACATAAGAATGAAATCAAATGGGTATGCTATTGTTAAACCATGGAAGTGAGGTAATCAAATGACCTCCTTGGGCTAGCTAAACCCTCGTGTTCCTTGGATGTGTAGACTATATACCCATTACCATTCAATCTTATATAAATCAACACATGAATAGAGGAAAGAGAACTCAACATTCATACACTTAAGCTATAAGCACATTCATTTCTTATGTATTTATAACTAGCATCATAACACATATTATTATTCATTTATAAGCTTTTGAAAAATACATTTGGATTTAATAGTGATAATAGCCATGCATATATTAAATTAAATCAACACATGCAAGCTTACATAAAGGAAATCCATTTTATTTTACTTGATTTTGAAAAGATGGATGCATGAATTCAAATGACATACCAAATTTAACATGATTGGAAAGAGGACAATCAAATATAAGCATGTGATTCATTCAACCAAACTAGTTCTTAAGGATAATCAAATCAAATAAGATTATTTAAAGCAAACCAAAGCTTCTTTATTAATTAAGTTTTGGATTTGATTTGATTTAAAGAGGAGAAGAGAAATCATCACTTGATGTTTTAAACCCATTCCCACATTAGTGATTTGATTTAATTTAAGGAAATGTAATTAAGTTGATTTTATGGGTTAATTAAGTTGAACCCTTAATTAGATGAATTAATTACCCTTACCTATGTCACCTTAAAGTTAACTAAATAATTATGAGCCAACATGATATGCATGGAAAATAAACTTGGAATGATCTTAGGAAATAAAAGGGGCCTAATGCAATTGCTCATGATTAATAGTTAATTAGATTAAGGGACTTAATTAATTACTCTTATGGTTTTCCCACACATGTGGACCATAATTCATTAAACTCCTTTAGGTTATTAAACACCTAAAGATCTACCCCATGATTTAATTAATTAAGGTTTAATGTGATTATGATTTCAATTTGATTAAGTGATTTAATTAATTAGTTAAATCTTAATTAATTTCATTTTAAAAAGGGTGAAATGAACTTAGGGAAAGGGGTCCCAACCCTATTCCTTAGTTCACTTACTGTTGAACAATGATTAATAAAATTATTAACCAATTTATTATTCATGGATTAATTAATCATTATTAATTTAAAAGAGTAGTTAAGGTTTAATTAGTCAATTTTCCAAATTAAGTGAGCAATAAATCCCAAGAAAATCATGGGCAGAGGTCATCCCATTAAATTAACCAATAAATTTGGGATTAATTGCTCAAGTAATTAAGAGTAATTTAAGCTAATTAATTTTAATTAAACCTTAATTACTTCAAAATTAGTTAAGATCATTTTAACTCTCAAATACCTTTAAAATGAGTATTTACTAGCATTAGTTTATTTCTCTATGATTTTTTATTATTTTTAGAAGTTTTAAGCATTAAAAATGTTTAATTGAGCCTAATTAAAGTCGAATCTTATTGGTGCCATGTGGCGCATTGATGTGGCATGCTTTCCATGTGAATGATTATTACTAAAACTTATCCCACTAGTGCCTATGGGGCGGTGATGAATTCTTCTTTGTTCCGCCATCCATCTAAGATTGATGCTATGATTAATCCCACTTAATAAGATTAAATTAGATCGATCTAGCGATTTAATCATGACTATCCATTCGATCATGTAAAATGATGATGATCTAACATCACACGAGTGAGGGAAAATGGAGTATGTCAGCCATTGCTGACTTGATCAAAGTTTACCCGGGCTCGGATCAACCCCAAAAGGATCCCACACCTTCACAGCATTGATCGGGGATCCAACAATCAAGATCATGAGATGCAAGTTTTCTTCAAAAGCTCCAACCCATTTTTTTCCTAAGGATGTTTTGGAAGCATACCTAGATAGAGCTCAAGACGGCTCAATGATTGAGGAAGCTTCATCTAGTGGAGATGAAGCCTATTGAGAATTGGATCAATTCTCATGTTCACTCAAGGAATCAAGAGCTCAACTTTGATCAAAAGTCCCACCTCGCTCGAAGCTTGGGAGATGATTCATTTTTTGCTGAATGAGGCCTAGGAAGGTGTGTGCAAAGTTAATTTGAGTTTGATGGAGAAATGGGAAGTTATGTCCAAAAATAAGTGTCCCTATTTGAGATGGGCGAGAATGGCATTTTTTTATCAAGGAATGAGCTTGGGAGCTTATGGAATGGCTCTAGCAGCTCATCTTGGGTAGCTAGGGCTCTGAGGAATGATTTTTGTGAGTATTTGAGTGGAAACGAGGGGGTGTATACCCCATTCATCTTGATTAGAAGGTGGATTGGGTTTGTCTTCTAGTGGTCATCTGGCCATCTTAGGACATCATGGGTGGTAGGGAGGAGTTGAGTTGGCTCGGCTTGGTTGGTTGAAGGTGTGGACATGGCTGCCTAAGAGGAAATATGGGTGTCCTATGGGTTTCAGATGCTCCAATGGGGAGGGTGAGGTGATGCCACCTCCCATGGGTCATAGACCCAACAACCCATTGTTTGGGTTGAGTGTCCTAGGTTCCTAGGTGGACCATTGGGAGAGTACCAAGTGGCAAGGAATGGAAATGACCACTTACATGTGATTTGTCTCATGTGATATGCCCTTGATCGAAGGGTAGAATGATCATTTGGCATTGGATTTGATTTGGGCATATTTGAAATGAGTCAAAAATGGGTTAGCCCAAATTTCAAGTCAATTGGAGTCGATTTATTTAGGTTTAGCTCAAATTGACTCATTTAGGTCAAATTGGGTTAGGTTGGGTCAAGTTGACCACTTGGTCAAATTGGGTCAATCCAAGGGTTGGTCAAGTTCATATGATCATTTGGAATGTTTTCGTTCAATTAGTTTGGTTTAGTTTTGCTTAGATTTGATTTTGGCACGTTTGAATTCATTTGGGTCAAATTGATTAAGTTAACCAATTTGACCAAATTGGCCAAATTGGCTTGGGTGATGGGTTGGGTTTAGTTGACCAATTAAAGATGATTGTAGGCTTTGGTTTTAATTAATTTGGTTTTAGTTTTGATTTAATTCAACTTGAACCATTAGATCAATTTGGGCTAAGTAGCTCAATTAGGTTTAATTGTGTTCAAACATGGCTTTGGTCAAGTTCAACAATCAATTTGGACTGAACTTGAGCCATTAGTTGCAATCAATTTGGTTTATATTTTGATTTGACTATTATTCTTTTAGGTCAATTTGGGTCAACTTGGGTCAAGAGAGAATTGGGTTTGGTTTGACTCAATTGAAGGTCAAGTCATATTCAAATATTGATTTTGATTTGGTATGAATCATTGGTTTCAAGGGATTTGGCTTAGGTTGCAATTTGGCTAGTTTGGGTTCATATGGGTTAAGGGGTTGACTTGGTCAAATGTTCAAGTTGACTTGGTTTGACCAATTTGTGATAATTGATCAACTATGGTCAATCATGATGGGAGGTTTTATGGGCTTGGTTCAATCCAATTTTGGTAGGATTAGAACTTGGCTCAAATATGTCAAATTATCCACATTGGATCAAATGGACTGATTGGATTTAGTTGGCTTGATTTTGGGTTGAGTTTATATATGGATTTGGGATTGATATATAAATTCAATTTCAATTGGCTTGGGTTCAAATGGATTTTGGTTCATTTGAACATTTCAAGTCAAAAGGATTAAGTTGGGTTTAACTTGGGTTGATTTTTATTTGGCTTGATGATTGTATATTTCATTTATATTTGTTAATATGATTGAAGGAATGATTGATTCATGAGAAAATCAATTGAATTTGGGTTTTGGAATGAAGGAATTTGGCTAAGTCCATGGAGTTGGGTCATGTGGCTTAGGTTTGGATTTTGATTTGGTTTGATTTAGTTTTGATGATTTAAATGTATATTTCATTTAAATTTGTGACGATGATTGAAAATATGATTGATTTATAAAAAAAATCAATTGAGTTTTACTTGATTTGGATTTAGATTTAGCTAAGTCCATGGGATAGGTCATATGGCTTAGGAAGGGGTTTGATATAATTTGATTTAATTTTGATCATTTGAATGTAGATTTGATTTATATTTAGAAAGATGATTGAAGATATAAATTGATTATGAGAAAATCAATTGATTTTGGATTGATTTGGATTAAGATTTGGCTAAGTCCATGGGATAGGTTATATGGCTTAGAAGGGTTCAAGTTTGGATTTGATCATGGGCTTCAATCATTTGGTTTTGGAATTTTTTGGTTTCAATTTTGATTTGAATTTGATGTTTGAATTGAACTTGAGGTTTGGTTTGAGAAGGTGAACATGGATTGGATTTGGGTTGTAGGGTAGGTTGATTATCTTAATCCAAGGCATAACCTAATCATATGGTTAACCTTCTAAGTCTTTAGGCTTAGGTTAAGTGTTTACCTAATTGTTAGAAGTGTCTTATGACTAGGGAAATCTTAGTGTCTAGAAGACTCCTAAGTCTAAGATGGGAAGATTAAATTTACTCCAGTGAGGTCAGAGGCCTTAGGCTCCATAGTGTTTCCCTTGGAGATAGATGATTGGAAGACCGAAGCCATGTTTCACATTATAGACTTGGATACATCTTTCAATGCTTTACTTGGGAGACCATCATACATGAGAACAACATAATTCCATCCTCTCTACATCAATGTATGAAGTTCATGAGAGGTGAGATTCTCTATTGTGTCAAAGGAGATCTAAAGCCATTTACAGTTCATGAGGTCAACATATATGAGGATAAGGCTTACTACCTCCCTCAAAATCAACAAGTCTATTCTAGCAAACATGGCCAAAGTTTAAAAATAAAGGAGAAAGAAAAAAATTAAAAGAAAGAGAAAATAAAGAAAAGAAAATAGAAAATAAAAAAAAAATAAAAGGGAGAAGAAATAGACTTGGAGGAGGAAGTGGAGCCTAACATTAGATTCAACCCACAGTTCTTTACTCCATTCTAACATATGGGTGGCATGACTTGACCTCCACCAGGTAGAGGAAGTAACAACAGTGGAAAACCTCCTTATTGTCCACCCAATAGAAGATATGTCCCAGCTACTAGGAGTACACCTGCTATCCATATAGACTTAAAATATAGTTCATAGGATGAGCCATATACCGTTAGCACGCTAGCTAGCTCTTCTGAATAGTAAATTCCCTTGGAGCTGATACTTGAGCTAGATAGCGATGAAGACCAGGCTCCAAAGCAAAGCATAAGTGTATCGAAGTCTATATGTGAAATAGTTAGAAATTAGTTGAGAACTTTAGCTCGAACACCACTTTCCTATCAAAAACTTGAGGGTTTGGTAGTTAAGGAAGCCCCTAAGTCATCCATAACTGTGAAGACTCAGAGGTTCTTTCTGTGGGCATCATCCTCAAGTCAAGTTAATGTAGAACTTGAGAATGATTCATATAAATATTTAATAGAATTATCATTTGATTGGTACTTGCCTTGTGTTCATAATTTAGCAAAGAAAGGGTTAATCCCACATACTTGGTCAAAGCACAGGTTAGACTACTTTGAAAGAATATGGAAGAACAAATGCAAAAGCTATCAATCAAGATCGAGACTAGGATTCTGTACAGTGGGTCCAGTCAATGATGGCGATTACTATTTAATCATCACCAATCATTTAGAATATGATATGTTCTTTTTAAATCATATTAACTTATATGAGGAGATGTTCTTAGAAATGTCAAATGATCCAGATGATTTTGAAGTCAAAGATGCGCTGTCAGAGTTCAAAGAAGAGATCAAGTTAACCATCGATGAGCTCTAGGAAATTAACTTAGAACTAAAGAAGATCCACGCCTGATATACATCAGTTCTTTGTTGAATGAAATTGAAACCAATGACTTAGTTAGGCTATTGATTGAGTTTAAGGACTACTTTTTATGGAGTTATGAAGAGGTGCCTGGATTACCTCCTAACATAGCAGTTCATAAACTAGTAATAGAGCCTACTGCTTACCCTATCAAGAAAGCTCCTAGATGTATGAGATTATACATAGAATAATAAGTCATTTATGAAGTCAAAATTGATGTAAGCTTCATCCAAGAAAAATACCTACAGTTGTAATGTTGTCCTAAGTTAAGAAAGAATGGCCAAATTCACATACACATCAATTTTATAGATTTAAATAAGGGATGTATAAAAGATGAATTTCCACTACCAATCTCAGAGTTGATGGTGGACATTGCCTCATCTCATGCAGTCTTATCTTTCATGGATGGCTCATCACGGATATAACAAATAACTATGGCTAAAGATGAAAGAAACACTACTTTCAAAATCTATTGCTATAAGGTTATTTCTATCGGCCTTAAAATCTTTGGTGTTACATACTTAGCTATGACTTGAATCTTCAACGAACTCATTCATCATCAAGTTGAGTGCTATGTCGATGATCTCGTAGTCGAAAGTAGAGAAAATAAAGACCATCTCTTTGACTTGAGAGTTGTTTTTGACTAGTTAAGATAATTTAACCTCAAAATGAACCCCCTGAAGTATGCATTCAGAGTAGCTTTAGGGAAATTTTTTGGGTTTATTGTCCGACACTAGGGAATCAAAATCGATCTAGAGAAGATCAAGGTGATTTTAGAAATTTTACCCCCTAAAAGTTTAACTCAAATCAGATCATTCCAAAGGCGGTTGGTGTATCTAAGATGCTTTATATCCAACTTATCAGGAAGACGTCAGCCACTCCTAGCACTTGTCAAAAATGATGCCAAGTTTAAGTGGGATGACAAGTGTGAGCATACCTTCGAAGACATCAAGCATTACCTGATGACATCATCAATTCTAGCAGACCCAATCCCTGGTAAGCTACTCATACTTTACACTATTGCATTAGATGACTCCTTGGTGCTTTGTTAGCCCAAGCCAATGACAAAGGGAAGGAAAATGCACTATACTTCCTCAATCATCAACTAATCCCTATTGAGGATAATTATCCACCCATTGAGAAGCATTTCCTAGCTTTAATCTTTGCATCCCAAAAGCTATATCACTACATGCATCCTCATAAGGTAAACTTAATCTCTATGATCAATCCAATATAGTACGTCATGACACAACCGACACTATCTAGATGCGTGGCATGATAGTCCATAATCCTCTCATAATTTGATATTACCTTCATACCCCTCTTTGCGGTGAAAGGACAAGCACTAGTAGATTTTTAAGCAGCACACTCACTTCCTACTGACTCTCTACTTAGTGATGATCTCCCCGATGAACAAATCATGAACTTAGGGGATGATAGCATTCACTGTTGGGAGATGTACTTTAATGGTGTAGCTTCCTCTCAAAGAGGAGAAGAACCACAATCTATTATTCCAAAAAAGGCAGGGGTAGGAATAGTTCTCTTAACTCTAGACTATGATGTGATGAGATTTTCATATCATCTATCCAATCCTTGCACTAATAATGAAGCCGTATATGAGGCTTTGATTTCTAGTCTAGAGTTATCCATTACTCTAATCATCTAGAACATCAACATCTTTGAGATTCTCACTAGTTATCAATCAAATTCTTGGGTCTTATAAGGTTATAAAGCCCAAGCTCCATCACTACCACTATACCATAGAGTTGTTGCTAAATCGAGGTTACCATTTATAAGATTCTTCAAGGAGAATATCATAGCATATTCTTTTAGCTTACAGAGTTGGCATGTTCAGAGGATGAGTCCATATCAATAAAAGTCCAAAATGGAGAAGTCTTATCCCTTATTGATATTTTACTCATAAAAAAGTACTATCTTGAAGAGGAGGTTTCCATTTCCAAGAAGGACGATGAGTTAGATTACCTAAATAAAGATAAACTAGCTCATAAGAAGTCTCAATCCCATCAAATAAAGCATAGAGCACTTTCTTATGCTCTTGTGGATGGTGTCTTGTATCGGTGGTCTTTTGATCATATGTGGTTTCTTACTTTGGAAGATGTAAGTATGCTAAGCCTTCTTTCCAGCATAGATGTTGCACACTGAAAGGTAACCCCTTAGATTAGCTAGCTCTACCCCACATCCAGTAGACTATCCCTTTGGATTTGTAAACCTGAGGTAGGTCAAGGTTGATATAGCACCTTTTTAGTGAGTCCATTGCACACTTACATGGTGCATATATTAACTCAGATTAAATTAAACCCAATCTAATTTTCCCCAGTGGAGTTAAATCACACCCTTCTCCTCAGTGGTGCCCCAAATCATACATAAACAAGTCAAGAAAATAAATCAAATTTGAAACCAACCTCTCTAATGGAGCCAAATTAAACCAACTCCCTCAGTAGAGTCTAAATCAACGAAATCCAACCAAACTCTTATTCCCAGTGGATACATCCCCAAACAAATCTATGAAATCAAACTCAAATCCCAATCCCCATGGATAGCCAACACCTTCCCTAGTGGAAGGTTCATATACCGATCCCAGGGACTCAAGCCCATATCTCTAGTAGATATGCCTCCACATCAATTAAAACTAATCAAATTAAAGTCAATTCAATCTTAATCCCTGGCAGATTATAGATTTTTATCCCTAGAGGATCTTCTTTCCACAAACCATATAATCAAATCAAATTCAAACTGTATCCCCAGCAGATTTTCTTCTTCTAATCCCTCAACATAAACCCCTCCCATGTCATGTCCAATGCATGTGTGATCCCCTAGCGGATCTCCCTCCACATCCTTAACATGGAATTCTCATCAAATCTTATTTTTTCTTTTATGTACACCTTTAATACTTCAACAAAAAAGCATAATGTATTCATTCAAATTACATCATCTTAACATTCTAATCAACATTTTATGATTTGTGATGGTGCATGCTCAAACTAACTATACAATATCATGCTAAACATATTATAGTGTGAATTAACACACAAGATTATATTATGATGTTATACTATAATTTGCTATAATATAATATATTGTCTAACATTACACCTTATTAGAATCACTTAAAAGAACAAATATCAAAATTTTCTCAAAATATGAATAATGTCATTTTGGATGTAAAATTGTTATTTTTCTATATAAATGGTACAAAATAGCATAATTTTGGTGTTGCTTCTTGGTGTGCCATTAATTTGGCCAAATTCTTCCATCTCAACCTTCAAATTAACATTCTATGAGTTTTGACCCAATGTATTATAATAAAAGTAAAACATACTAAAATGTATAACATTTAGTAGCACACCACCACATTCATATATATATATATATGTGAAGTTATATTATGTACATTCTATTTTAATTTGTTTCATAATATATTATCTTACATTACACCTTAAAATGAATCACTTTAGGCAAAAAATTTATAAAATTTGGTTGAAAAGTGAAGATTTATTTTGGATGCAACTTTCCATTAATGATGTTCCCTAAAGCTTACCGTAAATTTGGCCAAATCCCATCATCTCAGCCTATAAATTATTATTTTTATGAATTATACCAATAGTATGCTATAATGCTTGATGCTACACTATGTTATGTCATCTTATATTATATACACTATAACATATTATATTATATTTCATATCACATCACAAGGGTTGCTTAAAATAAAAATCATAAAATTAGTCTAAATAATAAAAACTATATATTTTAGTCATATCACTTACATATTTTAAATTTAAATAATATATTTTGATGCCATGCTCTACTTATGAATTTGGACAAATTCCACCATTTTAAAGTCTAAATCAACATTTTTATAAACAATGCTAGTGTAGGATTATTTGTATGATTGTAAAATACTAAAAGAATTTAAAATCTGTGAACAATATATTATGATATATGATGATACTATACAACATATAATAATTATTTTGAACATAAAATCTTACTTTTAGACTACAAGTGGCATAGCATACTTTGGTACTACAACCTTCACTTCAAATTTAACAAATTTCATCATCTAATTTATTAAATCAATATTTTTTATGATTTATATTATAGACAATAGGGCACAATACATAATATACTAAATATTTCAAAACATCTTATAACATAAAAAACTACATGCTCAAATATATGATGCTTATACTATAATATATGGTATTATAATATGATTTAGGGTATTCAAATCTCTAATAGTCAAGGGAAAGTCTCTTGAAGACATTTTCTTTTGCTACCATAACTAGGTTAGGATTAAGTCATTCTTTAGATCTGCTCCTAATGGCATCTCTATTCAAAGTTAAGGGTTTTGAGGTTTAGGGTTGGGGTTTATTTAGGGTTTGTTTATGGTTTAAGGTTTAGGGTTTAGGGTTTATGGTTTGGGGTTTAGCATTCAGGGCTTAGGGTTTATGGTCTTAGGGTTTAGGGTATAGGGTTTAGGTTTATGCTTTTTTATTTATTTTAATATTGGGTTTTATTTAGTTTTGATTTTTAGGTTTTTTGGGTTTAGGGTTAAGGATTTTGTGTTTAGGGTTTAGGATTTGGGGTTTAGGGTTTAGGGTTTAGTGTTTAAGGTTTAAGGTTTTTAGGGTTTAGGGTTTAAGTTTTTAGTTTAGGGTTTAAGTTTTAGTTTAGGGTTTAGGGTTTATGGTTTTTTTTAACAAAGTATAAATTTAGATTCAACCTATCTTCTTTTTAATTTCATCAACTAAGTAGCGCCCTAAGTTTAGTAAGACATAAGTGATGACATAGATAAAAATGAGCAAGAGGAAATCAAAACCCAGATAAGTAGAAACCATCTCTCTTATAAACACAGTTCCATAAACAATCAGATAGACCATTCTTTAGTTTCTCCACTTCCCATGAGAACCACCCTCTTGGTAGCTGGATGCATCATATCCCAATCTCTCCTTCCACCACCACCAGTTGTAACCTTATCCTCCTCCGCCATAACCACCACTTTCACCACCTATATCAATCTCAAATCCCCACCACCTTGATAACCATCTCCTCCTCCTTCGCCTCCACTTCTAGATCTAGACTGAGCTTAGTTGATGATGATGTTCCTGCTATCAAGGTTTTTCCCATTATTAGGTTTTAGGGATATTTTAGGGCTAGTTTAAGGTTTAGGGTTTAGGGTTAGTTTAGGGTTTAGGGTTTATGATTGTAGGTTTTAGGGTTTAGGGTCTTTTAGTTTAGGGTTTAGGGTTTAGGGTTTTAGGGTTTAAGGTTTAGGGTTTAGGGTTCTAGATTTAGGTTTTAGGGTTTAAGCTTTGTTTTAGGGTTTAAGGTTTAGCGTTTAGGATTTAAGATTTAGTGTTTTTTTTAATTAAGTAAATCAGTAGGTTTAGGATTATTTAGTTAGTTTTTTATTAATTTGAGTTTATTATTATTTTTATTAAAGTTTATTTTTTATTTTTATTTAGTTTAGTTTATTTATTTTAGGATTATTTATTTTAGTTTAGGTTTTTTATTTTAGTTTATTTTTTAGGTTTAGGTTTATTTTTTAGTTGAGTTTTATTTTTATTTTATTTTTTTTGGTTTAGGTTTTATTTTTTTATTTTTTAGGTTTAGGTTTAGGTTTTTGTTATATTTTCTTAGGTTCCTCTTTTAGGTTTTTATTTTAGGTTTTTTTAGGTTTTATTTTTTAGTTTAGGTTTAGGATTATTTTTAGTTTATTTTATTTTATTTAGTTTAGGTTTAGGTTTAGGTTAAGGTTTAATTTATTTTAGGATTAGGTTTAGGTTTTATTTATTTTAGTTTAGTTTATTTTAATTTAGGTTTAGGTTTATTTTATTTTTTTTATTTTATTTTTATTTTACATTTTGGTTTTTTTAGTTTAGGGTTTAAGTTTTATTTTTTATTTATTTTTAGGTTTAATTTTTAGGTTCAAGTTTTTATTATATTTTGTTTTAGGTTTATTTTATTTTTATTTAGGTTTATTTTTTATTTTATTTAAATTTTTTATTTTTAGTTTAATTTAGGTTTTTATTTATTTTATTTTTGCTTAGTTTTTTATTTTTTAATTTTTGTTTTCTTTTAGGTTTAGGTTTAGGTTTAGGTTCAAGTTTTAGTTTATGTTTTTTATTTTATTATATGTTTTAGTTAATTTTGGTTTAACTTTTTTATTTATTTTAATTTTAGGTTTAAGTTGTTAGGTTTTTAGGGTTTAGGGTTTTGGATTTAGTTTTTAGGGTTTGTTTAAGGTTTAGGGTTTAGGGTTTAGGGTTTGGGGTTTAGTGTTTAGGGTTTAGGGTTTAGAGTTTAGGTTTTAGGTTTTAGGTTTAAGTTTTTGTCTAGAGTTTAGGGTATAATGGTTTTTTTAAAAATAGAGAACAAATTCATATTCAACATTTATTCTGTTAAATTTCATCAACCAAGTAGCAAGTTTTCTAAGACACAATCGATGGCATAGATAAAAAAATGAGCAACCATAGAAAATAAAAATCCCATGATAAGAAGCGTCTCTCTGAGACAGTTCCATAAGCAATAGTTGGATTATTCTTTGGTTTCTCCGGTTCCCATTAACACCCCACCTCTCAGTAGCGGATGACCATCATATCCGATCTCTCCTACCACCATGGTAATCCATCGGTCCTTTGCCATCATTTCTAGTTTAGAAAATTTTAGCATAAGGTTTAAGGTTTAGGGTTAGCTTAGGGTTTAGGGTTTAGGGTTTGGGTTTAGGGTTTAGGGTTGTAGGTTTTAGGGTTTAGGGTTTAGGGTTTAGGGTTTAGGGTTTAGGGTTTTAGGGTTTAGTGTATATAGTTTAGGGTTTAGGGTTTAGCATTTTGGGTTTAGTTTAGGTTTAGGGTTTATGGTCAATTTTAGGTTTAGGGTTTAGAGTTTAGGGTTTAGGGTTTAGGGTTTAGGGTTTTAGGTTTAGGGTTTAGTGTTAGTTTTAGGGTTTAGGGTTTAGGGTTTAGAGTTTAGGATTTGGGTTTAGGGTTTAGGTTTATTTTTTTTAAATTTAGTAATAGGTTTAAGTTTATTTAGTTTATTTTATTTATCGAGTTTATTTATTTTTATTTTATTTAGGTTTATTTATTTTAGTTTATTTTTTAGGTTTAGGTTTATTTTTTTAGTTGAGCTTTATTTTATTTTTAGGTTTAGGTTTTATTTTCTATTTTTAGGTTTAGGTTTAGTTAATTTTATTTTATTTAGTTTAGGTTTAGGTTTAGTTTATTTTAGGTTTACATT
The DNA here is from genome assembly GCA_021442155.1 of Cymbidium sinense. Classification (NCBI taxonomy): domain Eukaryota; kingdom Viridiplantae; phylum Streptophyta; class Magnoliopsida; order Asparagales; family Orchidaceae; genus Cymbidium; species Cymbidium sinense. The sequence goes on from CM038218.1 coordinate 106,608,329, forward strand.
TAAGTTTTATTTATTTTAGTTTAGTTTATTTTAGTTAAGGTTTTGGTTTATTTTATTTTATTTATTTTATGTTTAGATTTATTTTAGTTTAAGGTTTAGGTTTATTTTTATTTATTTTAGGTTTATTTTAGGTTTAAGTTTTTATTTAGTTTTATTTTAATTTATTTTAGTTTATTTTTTTTATTTTAGGTTTAGTTTTATTTTATTTAGGTTTTATTTTTTTAGTTTAGTTTAGGTTTTATTTATTTTATTTTAGTTTAGTTTTTTAGTTTTTTTTGTTTTTTTTAGGTTAGTTTTTATTTTTTTTATAATTTTTATATTATTTTGGTTTAGGTTTTTTTTTTAGGTTTTATTTAGTTTAGGTTTAGGTTTTTAGCTTTTTAGGGTTTAAGGTTAGTTTAGGGTTTAGGGTTTAGGGTTTAGGGTTTAGAGTTTAAGTTTTAGTTTAAGGTTTAGGGTTTAAGTTTTTTTTAACAGAGAACAAATTCAGATTCAACATTTCTTCTCTTTGATTTGATCAACCAAGTAGCACCCAAGTTTTCTAAGACATGAAGACATAGATCAAAAATGAGCATAGAAAATCAAAACCCTAGATAAGTAGACATCTCTATTATAAAGAAATAGTTCCATAAGAAGCATATTAGACCATTCTTGGTTCTCTAGTTCAGAACCACCCCACCTCTCAGTGGCGGGATCCTATGATATCCCGATCTCTCCATCCCACCAACAGTATAACCTCCATCGCTCCTCCTCTCCATAACCACCATGACCACCACCATATCCACACCTCCATATCCCCACCACATTATGATGCCTCCACCTTCACCTCCATAGATCTAGGCGGTTAGTTGGCGATGATGTTCTTTCAAGGTTGCATTCTTAGGGTTTAATGTTTAGGGTTAGTTTAGGGTTTAGGGTTTAGGGTTTAGGGTTTATGTTTAGTTTTAGGGTTTGGGGTTTAGGGTTTAGGGTTTAGGATTTAGGGTTTAGGGTTTTAGGATATGGTTTAAGGTTTAGGGTTTAGGATTTATAGTTTAGGATTTAGGGTTTAGGGTTTTAGGGTTTAGGGTTTTAGGTTTAGGGTTTAGGGATTAGGGTTTAGGATTTAGGGTTTAGATTTTTTTAAATTAAGTAAACTAGTAGGTTTAGGTTTATATAGTTTATTTAGTTTATTTTTTATTTATTGGAGTTTATTTTATTTTTTATTTTTATTTAGGTTTATTTTTTATTTTTCTTTAGTTTTCTTTATTTTTTTAGTTTAGGTTTTTTATTTTAGTTTATTTTTTTTAGGTTTAGTTTATTTTTTTGAGTTTTATTTTCTTTTTTTTAGGTTTACATTTTATTTTTATTAGGTTTAGGTTTAGGTTTTATTTTATTTTTTTAGGTTCGGGTTTTAGTTTTATTCTAATTTTATTTTAGGTTTATTTTAGTTTAGGTTATGTTTATTTTTAGTTTATTTTATTTTATTTAGTTTAGGTTTAGTTTTAGGTTTAGTTTATTTTAGGTTTAGGTTTAGGTTTATGTTTTATTTGTTTTAGTTTAGTTTATTTTTGTTTAGGTTTAGGTTTATTTTATTTTGTCTATTTTTTTTTAGGTTTAGGTTTTTTTTTAGTTTAGGGTTTAGGTTTTATTTTATATTTATTTTAATGTTTTATTTTAGGTTTATTTTTAGGTTTAGGCTTTTATTTAGTTTTTTATTTTATTTTATTTTAGGTTTATTTTCTAATTTTATTTACTTTTATTTTATTTAGTTTGTTTATTCTTAGGTTTATTTTTTATTTTTTAGTTTAGTTTAGGTTTTTATTTATTTTATTTTTTTTTTTCTATTTTTATTTTGATTTATTTTTATGTTTAGGTCTAGGTTTTAGTTTAGGTTTTAAATTTTTTATTATTTTTATTTTTTAGGTTTAGGTTTATTTATTTATTTTATTATTAGGTTTAGGTTTTTAGGTTTTTGGGTTTTGGGTTTTTGGTTTAGGGTTAGTTAGGGTTTAGGCTTTGGGGTTTTTAAAGTTAGGGTTTAGGGTTTAGAGTTTTAAGGTTTAGAGATTAGGGTTTAGGGTTTAGGGTTTAGGATTTAGAGTTAGGGTAAGGGTTTAGGCTTTAGGGTTTATTTTAGGGTTTAGGGTTTAGGATTTTGGGTTTGGGGTTTGGGGTTTAGGGTTTATTGTTTTTTTTTTTAAAAAATAATAATTAAACCGGTAGGTTTAGGTTTATTTAGTTTATTTAGTTTATTTTTTTATTTATTTTAGTTTATTTTATTTTTTATTTTTATTTAGGTTTATTTTTTATTTCTATTTAGTTTAGTTTATTTATTTTAGTTTATTTATTTTAGTTTATTTTTTAGGTTTAGGTTTAGGTTTATGCTTATTTTTAGTTTAGTTTTATTTTTTATTTTTTTTTTTAGGTTTAGGTTTTAGTTTTATTTTTTAGGTTTAGATTTAGGTTTTAATTTTATTTTTTAGGTTTAGGTTTTAGGTTTTTATTTTAGGTTTATTTTTAGGTTTTATTTTTTAGTTTAGGTTTATTTTTAGTTTATTTATTTTATTTAGTTTAAATTTAGGCTTAGGTTTAGTTTATTTTAGGTTTAGGTTTAGGTTGTATTTATTATAGTTTAGGTTTAGGCTTAGTTTATTTTGCTTATTTAAATATTATTTTAGGTTTAGGTTATTTTTTTTTTAGTTTAGGGTTTATGTTTTATTTTTTATTTATTTTTAGGTTTAGGTTTTATTTAGTTTTTATTTTATTTTATTTTAGGTTTATTTTATTTTGATTTAATGTTTAGTTTTTATTTTATTTAGCTTCTTTATTCTTAGGTTTATATTTTTTTTAGTTTAGGTCTTTATTTTATTTTATTTAGGTTTAGGTTTTTTATATTTACTTTAAGTTTAGGTTTTTAGGTTTTTAAAGTTTAGTGTTTTGGGTTTGGGGTTTAGTGTTTAGTGTTTAGGGTTATAGGTTTTAGGGTTTAGGGTTTACGGTTTAATGTTTAGGGTTTAGGGTTTTAGGGTTTAGGGTTTAGGGTTTAGGGTTTAGTGTTTAGGGTTTAGGGTTTAGGATTTAGGGTTTAGGTTTTAGATCTAAGGTTAAATTTTTAGTTTAGGGTTTAGGGTTTTTAGTTTTTTATTAGTAGACAAGAAATTCAGAATCAATATTTCTTCTTTTTGATTGCATCAACCAAGTAACACACGAAGTTTTTAGACACAATGACATAGATAAAAATGAACGCATAGGTCAAAATAGATAACTATTTGTTTTTTATTAGATAGTTCCATAAGCAATAGATTGGATCGGTCGTTCTTTTCTTGATTCCCATCATAACCACCACGGCCTCTCAAGTAGCGTGATCCCATTTATGATCTCTCCCATTTGCCACCATGGCTTAACCTATCTCTCCTTTATTGCTCACCACCACCTCCATATCCACCAACACCTCTAGATCCCCATTTTGATAATTACCTCTGCCTTATTTTAGATCTCTATTTTTAGTTAGTGATATTCTTGCCATCAAGGTTATGCCCATTCTTAGGGTTTAAGTTTATTTTTTTTAATTTATTAATTTACTTTTGGTTTAGGTTTAGGTTTAGGTTTAGGTTTAGGTTTAGGTTTAGGGCTTAGGTTTAGGTTTAGGTTTATGTTTTATTTTAGGTTTAAGGTTTTAGGTTTAGGGTTAGGTTTTAGTTTAGGTTTAAGTTTAGGTTTAGGGTTTAGGTTTAGGTTTTAAAGTTTAGGGTTTAGGGTTTATTGTTTAGGGTTAAGGGTTTAGGATTTAGGTTTTGGTTTTAAGTTAGGGTTTAGGGTTACTTTAGAGTTTAGGATTTTATTTAGAGTTTATTCTTTAGGGTTTAGGTTTAAGTTTAGGTTTTAGGTTTAGGTTTGTTTATTAGTTTAGGTTTAGGTTTAAGTTTGTTTAGTTAGGTTTAGGTTTTAGGTTTAGGGTTTAGGTTAGGGTTTAGGTTTAGGTTATTTAGGTTTAGTTTAGGTTTAGTTTAGTGTTTAAGGTTTAAGGTTTAGGGTTTAGGGTTAGGGTTTTTTATTTTCATTTATTTTATTTAGGGTTTAGGGTTTTTTAGGGTTAAGGGTTTAGGGGCAGGGTTTAGAGTTGGAGGTTTAGGGTTTATGGTTAGCTTTAGGGTTTAAGGATTAGGGCTTAGTGTTTACGGTTTAGGGTTTAGGGTTTAGGGTTTAGGGTTTAGGGTTTAGGATTTAGCCTTTAGGGTTTTTTTTAAATTAAGTAAACTAGTAGGTTTAGTTTTATTTAGTTTATTTTTTATTTATTTTAGATATTTTATTTTTTTTATTTTTATTTAGGTTTAATTTTTATTTTTATTTAATTTAGTTTATTTATTTTAGTTTACTTATTTTAGTTTTTATTTTTTATTTTAGTTTATTTTTTGGCTTAGGTTTAGTTTATGTTTTTTTTAGTTTAGTTTTATTTTTATTTATTTTTTTTTATTTTTATTTTTTTTGTTTAGGTTTTAAGTTTTTATTTTAGGTTTATTTTTAGTTGACTTTATTTTATTTAGTTTAAGGTTTACGTTTAGTTTATTTTACGTTTAGGTTTAAGTTTTATTTATTTTAGTTTAGTTTACTATAGTTTAAGTTTAGGTTTAATTTATTTTGTTTACTCTAGGTTTAGGTTTTTTTAGTTTAGGGTTTAGGTTTATTTTATTCATTTTTATGTTTATTTTTTAGGTTTAGATTTCTATTTAATTATTATTTTATTTTATTTTATGTTTATTTTATTTTTCTTTATCTTTAGTTTTTATTTTATTTAGGTTTTTTATTTTTAGGTTTATTTTATTTTTTTTAGTTTAGTTTAGGTTATAATTTATTTTATTTTAGTTTAGTTTTTATTTTTTTATTTTATTTTATTTTTAGTTTCTTTAGGTAGGTTTAGTTTAGTTTAGGTTTTAATTTTATTTTATTTTATTTAATTTTTAGTTTTATTTATTTTAGTTTAGGTATTTTTAATTTAGGTTTTAGGTTTTAGGTTTTTTTAGTTTAGGGTTTAGGTTTAGGGTTGGGTTTAGGTTTAGGGTTTTGTTTGGTTTAGGGTTTAGGGTTTAGGTTTTATGGTTAGAGGTTTTAGGGCTTAGGGTTTAGGGTTTAGGGTTTAGGGTTTAAGATTTATGGTTTAGGGTTTAGGGTTTTAGGTTTAGGTTTATTCTGTTTAGGTTTTGTGTTTTTTGGGTTATTTATTTAGGGTTATTTTATTTTTTATTTTATTATTTAGGGTTTAGGGTTTAGGTTAGTTTTAGGGTTTATGATTAGTTTAGGTTAGTTTTGGTTTAAATTTAGTATAAGGTTTAGGTTTATGGTTTAGGTTTTAGGGTTTAGTGTTTAGGGTTTAGGGTTTAGTGTTTAGGGTTAAGGTTTTAGGGTTTAGGGTTTAGGGTTTAGGGTTTAAGGTTTAGGATTTAGGGTTTAATTTTTTTTAAAAATTAAGAAATCTATAAGTTTAGGAATATTTAGTATATTTTTTATTGATTTTTTACTAACTTTATTTTTTTATTTTTATTTAGGTTTATTTTTTTTAATTTAGTTTTAAAATAGGGTTTAGGGTTTTTTTAGGGTTTAGGTTTAGGGTTTAGGGTTTAGGTTTTATGTTTAGGTTAATTTTATTTTTTAGGTTTAATGGGTTTTAAATTAAATCGATAGGTTTATTTAGTTAGTATATTTTATTTTATATTTTTTTTACTTTATTTTTATTTTTTTATTTAGGTTTATTTTTTTTAATTAATTTATTTTGGTTTATTTATTTTTGTTAGGTTTTTTATTTAAGTTTTTTTTAGGCTTAGGTTTTGGTTTAAGTTTATTTTTTAGTTTAGGGTTTAGGTTTTATTTTTTATTTATTTTTATGCTTATTTTTTAAGTTTAGGTTTTTATTTAGTTTTTATTTTAATTTATTTTATGTTTACTTATTTTTTATTTTATGTTTAGTTTATTTTTTATATTTATGTTTTTTTTATTTTTAGGTTTATTTTAATTTTAGTTTAGTTTAGGTTTTAATTTATTTTATTTTAGTTTAGTTTTATTTTTTTTATTTATTTTATTTTTTTTAGCTTTAGGTTTAGGTTATGTTTTAGTTTTGGTTTTAGTTTGGTTTTATTTTATTTTTTTATTTAGGTTTAGGATTTTTTTTTATTTATTTTTATTTTAGGTTTATTTAGTTTAGGTTTTAGGTTTTTTTTGGGTTTTAGGGTTTAGGGTTTAGGGTTTAAGGTTTATAGTTTAGGGTTTAGGTTTTTTGAGTTTAGGGTTTAGGGTTTAGTGTTTAGTGTTTAGTGTTTAGGGTTGTATGTTTCGAGTTTAGGGTCAGAGTTTTTTTATTTTTTTTATTTTTATTTTATTTAGGGTTTAGGTTTATGGTTTTTAGTTAATTTAGGGTTTAGAATTTAGGTATATGTTTAGGCTTTTGGCTTTAGGTTTTAGGGTTTAGTGTTTAGGGCTTGGGTTAGTTTAGAGTTTAGGGTTTTTTTAGGTTTAGTTTTGGTTTAGGATTAGGTTAGGGTTTAATGGTTTTTTTAATTAAGTAAATTGGTAGGTTTAGGATTATTTAGTATATTTAATTTATTTTTTATTTATTTTAGTTTACTTTATTTTTTTATTTTATTTAGGTTTATTTTTTTTAGTTTAGCTTATTTATTTTTTGTTTATTTATTTTTGCTTAGGTTTTTTATTTTAGTTTATTTTTTAGGCTTAGGTTTTGGTTTAGGTTTATATTTTATTGAGTTTATTTTTTTATTTTATTTTTAGGTTTAGGTTTTATCTTTTATTTTTTAGGTTTAGGTTTTATTTTATTTTATTAGGTTTAGGTTTAAGGTTTTTATTTTACATTTATTTTTAGGTTTTATTTTTTAGTCCAGGTTTATGTTTATTTTTAATTTATTTTCTTTTATTTTTTTTTTAGGTTTAGGTTTATCTCTTATTTATTTTAGTTTAGCTTATTTTTGTTTAGGTTTAGGTTTATTTTATTTTGTTTATTTTTGGTTCAATTTTTCTTTTAGTTCCAGTTTAGGTTTTATTTTTTATTTAGGTTTTAGGTTTGGGGTTTAGGGTTTAGGGTTTAGGGTTTTAGGGGACACGGTTTATGTTCTAGGGTTATAGGTTTAGGGTTGTAGGTTTAGGGTTAGTTTTAGGGTTTAGAGTTTAGTGTTTAGGGTTTAGGATTTAGGGTTTAGGGTTGTAGGTTAAGGTTTTTTTTTTAAAATTAAGCAAACCAATTGGTTTAGGTTTATTTAGTTTATTTAGTTTATTTTTTATTTATCTAAGTTTATTTTATTTAGGTATATTTTTTATTTTTATTTAATTTAGTTTATTTATTTTAGTTTAGGTTTTTTATTTTAGTTTATTTTTTAGGTTTAGGTTTATCTTTTAGTTGAGTTTTTTTTGTTTATGTTTTATTTTTTATTTTTAGGTTTCTGGTTTATGTTTTTATTTTATTTTTTTAGGTATAGGTTTTAGGTTTTTATTTGAGGTTTATTTTAGGTTTTATTTTTTTAGTTTAGGTCTAGGTTTATTTTTAGTTTATTTTATTTTATTTAGTTTAGGTTTAGGTTTAGGTTTAGTTTATTTTAGGTTTAGGTTTAGGTTTTATTTATTTTAGATAAGTTTATTTTAGTTTAGGTTTAAGTTTATTTGATTTTGTTTATTTTTTTATTTTAAGTTTAGTTTAGGTTTATTTTTAGGTTTAGGTTTTATTTAGTTATATTTTATTTTATTTTAAATTTATTTTTTATTTTTTAATTTTAGTTTTATTTTATTTATGTTTTTATTCTTAGGTTTACTTATTTTTAGTTTAGTTTAAGTTTTTATTTATTTTATTTTAGTTTATTTTATTTTTAGGTTTAGGTTTAGATTTTAGTTTAGATTTTTATTTTATTTTATTTTCTTTATTTTATTTAGGTTTAGATTTTTTATTTATTTTATTTTTAGGTTTTATTTAGATTAGGGTTAGCTTTTTAGGTTTTTAGGGTTTAGGATTTAGGGTTTAGGGTTTAGGGTTTAGGGTTTAGGGTTTATGATTTTTGGTTAAGGGTTTAGGGCTTAGAGTTTTAAGGTTTAGTGTTTAGGGTTAGGGTTTAGGGTTTATGGTTTTCGGTTAAGGGTTTAGGGCTTAGAGTTTTAGGGTTTAGTGTTTAGGGTTAGGGTTTAGGGTTTAGGGTTTGTGGCTTAGTGTTTAGGTTTAGGGTTTAGGTTGTTTAGGGTTTAGGGTTTAGGGTTTTAGTTTAGTTAACTTTGGGTTTTTTAGGGTTTAGGGTTTAGGTTTAGGGTTTTAGGGTTTAGTTTAGGTCAGGAGTTAGGTTTGTTTAGGGTTTAAGGTTTGGGGTTTAGGGTTTTAGGTTTAAGGATAGTTTAGGGTTTAGGGTTTAGGGATAGTTTAGGGTTTAGGGTTTAGGGTTGTAAGTTTAGGGTTTAGGTTTAGGGTTTAGTGTTTTTTTAATTAAGTAAATAAGTAGGTTTAGGTTTATTTAGTTTATTTTTTATTTATTTTAGTTTATTTTATTTTAATTTTTTTTGTTTATATTTTATTTTTATTTAGTTTATTTTATTTATTTTTGGTTTATTTATTTCAGTTAAGGTTTTTAATTTTAGTGTAGTTTTATTGTTTAGGTTTTCATTTATATTTATTTTTCAGTTTAATTTTATTTTAATTTTATTTTTTAGGTTTATATTTTATTTTTTATCATTAGGTATAGGTTTTTATTTTCTTTTTTTAGGTTTAGGTTTTAGGTTTTCATGTTAGGTTCATTTTTAGGTTTTGTTTTTTAGTTTAGGTATTAGTTTATTTTTAGTTTATTTAATTTTATTTCATTTAGGATTTATGTTTAGTTTATTTTAGGTTTAGGTTTAGGTTTTATTTATTTTAGTTTAGTTTATTTTAGTTTAGGTTTAGGTTTATTTATTTTGTTCATTTTAGGTTTAGGTTTTTTTAGTTTAGGGTTTAGCTTTTATTTTTTATTTATTTTAAATTTTTTTAGGTTTTTTATTTATTTTTTGTTTTATTTTATTTTAGGTTTATTTTATTTTATTTTTTTTAATTTTAATTATTTAGGTTTTATTTTTAGGTTTATTTTATTTTATAGTTTTGTTTAGGTTTTTATTTATTTTATTTGAGTTTAGTTTTTATTTATTTTATTTGAGTTTAGTTTTTATTATTTATTTTATTTTATTTTTAGGTTTAGGTTTAGGTTTAGGTTTTTATTTTATTTTATTTTATTTTATTTATGTTTAAGTTTTTAATTTATTTTATTTTAGGTTTTATTTAGTTTAGGTTTTAGGCCTTTAGGTTTTTAGGGTATAGGGATTACAGTTTAATGTTTAGGGTTTAGGGTTTTTAGGGTTTAGGGTTTAGGGTTAGATTAAGGTTTATCATTAGTTTAAGGTTTAGTGTTTAAGGTTTAGGTTTAGTTTAGGTTTAGGGTTAAGATTTAGGGTTTAGGGTTTAAGGTTTAGGGTTTTAGGCTTTAGTTTAGGGTTTTAAAAAAAATTAAGTAAAGCGTAGGTTTAGGTTTATTTAGTTTATTTTTCATTTATTTTAGTTTATTTTATTTAGTTTAGTTTATTTAATTTAGGTTTATTTATTTTAATTAAGTTTTTTATTTTAGTTTAGTTTAGTTTTTTAAGGATTATTTATGTTTATTTTTTTAGTTTATTTTATTTTTTGTTTTATTTTTTTTAGGTTTAGGTTTATTTATTTTTTTTAGGTTACTTTTATTTTTTTTTTTAGGTTTAGGTTTTAGGTTTCCATTTTGGGTTCATTTAGATTTATTTTTTAGTTTAGGCATAGGTTTATTTTAATTTATTTATTTAATTTAGTTTAAGGTTTATTTTAGTTTATTTTAGGTTTAGGTTTAGATTTTATTTATTTTATTTTAGGTTTATTTTATTTTGTTTATTTTTTGGTTTAGGTTTTAGTTTAGGGTTTAGTTTTGTTTATATTTATTTTAGGTTTATTTTATTTTTTATTTTATGTTTAGTTTTTTTATTTATTTAGGTTTTATTTTTAGGTGATTTTATTTTTTAGTTTAGTTTAGGTTTTATTTTTTTATTTATATTTAGTTTTATTTTATATTTTATTTTATTTTTAGGTTTATGTTTAGGTTTAGGTTATAGTTTAGGTTTTTATTTTATTTTATTATTTATTTTATTTAAGTTTAGGTTTTTTTATTTTTTTATTTTTTTTAGGTTTTATTTAGTTTAAGTTTAGGTTTTAGTTTTAGGTTTAGGGTTTAGGGTTTAGGTTTAGGTTTATGGTTTAGGTTTTAGGGTTTAGGTTTAGGGTTAGGTTAGGGGTTTTGGGTTAGTTTAGGTTTAGGTTTAGTTTAGGGTTAGATTTATTTAGGTTTAGGTTTAAGTTTTAGGGTTTTATTTAGGTTTAGTTTAGGTTTAGGGGGTATTTTAGTTTAGGTTTAAGTTTAAGTTTATTTTAAGGTTTAGGTTTATGATTTTAGGTTTAGTTTTAGGTTTAGGGTAGGGTTTAGATTTAGGGTTAGGTTTAGGGTTATTTTAGTATTTAGAGCTTAGGATTAGGTTATGTTTAGGATTAGGTTTAGGTTTTAGTGTTTAGGGTTTAGGGTTTTAGTGTTTAGGTTTATTTAGTTAGTTTTTTAGGTTTAGGTTTAGGATTTAGTGTTTAGGGTTAAGGGTTTAGAATTTTGGATTTTTTTAAATTAAGTAAACTAGTAGGTTTAAGTTTACTTAATTTATTTAACATTTTTATTTATGTTTATTTTTTTATTTAGTTTAGTTTATTTATTTTATGTTTATTTATTTTAGTTTAGTTTTTTATTTTAGTTTATTTTTTAGGTTTAGGTTTAGGTTTATGTTTATTTTTTAGTTTAGTGTCATTTTATTTTATTTTTATGTTTAGGTTTAGGTTTATATTTTTTAAAGTTTAGCTTTTAGGTTTTTATTTTAGATTTATTTTTAGGTTTTATTTTTTGTTTAGGTTTACGTTTAGTTTTTAGTTTAAGTTTATTTTTATGTTTAGTTTATTTTAAGTTTAGGTTTAGGTTTTATTAATTTTAGTTTAGGTTTAGGTTTATTTTATTTTAGTTATTTTAGGTTTAGGTTTTTTTTAGTTTAGGGTTTAGGTTTTATTTTTTATTTATTTTTAGGTTTTTTTAACATATATTTTTTAGGTTTAGGTTTAGGTTTTTAGTTAATTTTTATTTTATTTTACATTATGTTTATCTTATTTTTATTTTACATTTAGGTTTTATTTTATGTAGGTATTTTATTTTTAGGTTTATTTTATTTTTTAGTTTAGTTTAGGTTTTTATTTATTTTATTTTAGTTTAGTTTTTATTTTTAATTTTATTTTATTTTTAGGTTTAGGTTTCAATTATAGTTTAAGTTTTTATTTTATTTATTTTAATTAGGTTTAGGTTATTTATTTATTTTATTTTAAGGTTTTATTTAGTTTAAGTTTAGGTTTATAAGTTTTAGGGTTTACAATTTAGGGCTTAGCATTTAGGGTTTAGGGTTTAGGGTTTATGGTTTAGGGTTGTTGGTTTTAGGGTTTAGAGTTTAGGGTTTAGGGTTAGTTTTAGGTTTAGGGTTAGGGTTTATTCATTTATTTTTTTTAAATTATGTAAACTTGTAGGTTTAGGTTTATTTAGTTTATTTTTTATTTATTTTAGTTTATTTTATTTTTTTTTATTTTATTTAGGTTTACTTTTTTATTTAGTTTTGCTTATTTATTTTACGTTTATTTCTTTCAGTTTAGGTGTTTTATTTTATTTTATTTTTTAGGTTTATTTTTAGGTTTAGTTTATTTTTTTAGTTTATTTTATTTTATTTTATTTTTAGGTTTAGGTTCTATTTTTTATTTTTTTAAGTTTAGGTTTAGCTTTTTATTTTATTTTCTTATGTTTAGGTTTTAGGTTTATTTTTGGGTTTTATTTTTTAGTTTAAGTTTAGGTTTACTTTTATTTTATTTTATTTTATTTAGTTTTGGTTTAGGTTTAGGTTTATGTTTTTTTTATTTTAGGTTTAGGTTTAGGTTTTATGTATTTTAGTTTAGGTTTAGATTTATTTTATTTTTATTTTAGGTTTAGGTTTTTTTTTATAGTTTCGGTCTTAGGTTTAATTTTATATTGGTTTATTTTTTAGGTTTAGGTTTTTATTTAGATTTTATTTTATTTTATTTTATTTTAGGTTTAATTTAATTTTATTTTAGGTTCAATTTTAATTTTCTTTAGGCATTTTATTTTTTTAGTTTAGTTTAGGTTTTATTTATTTTATTTTAATTTAGTTTTTATTTTTTATTTTATTTTTATTTTAGGTTTAGGTTTAGGTTTTTTTATATATATTTTATTTTTAGGTTTTATTTACTTTAGGTTTAGGCTATTAGCTTTTAGGGGTTTAGGGCTTTTTTTTTGGGTTTAGGATTTATGGTTTAGGATTTAGGGTTTAGGGTTTAAGGTTTTAGGGTTTACGATTTAGGGTTTAAGGTTTAGGTTTTAGGTTTAGGGTTGAGGTTTTAGTTTAGGGTTTAGGGTATTTTTTAAAGACAAATTATTCAATATTTCTTCTTTTTTGATTTCATCTAGTACACACCAAGTTTTTTAAGACATATTTACATAGATAAAATGAGCATTAGAGCAAATCAAAACCCTAGATAACTTTCTACTATAAAGACACAGTTATGGTTGGTCATTCTTTAGTTTGTATAGTTTAGAACCACCGGCCTCTCTAGTGGATCCACCATCATATCCCCATCTCCCCCTCATAGTTAACATCCATTCGTTTCCAACCACCCTTTACCACCCTTTATATCCACTTAGATCCTCCCACCACTATGATGCTTTCCTAGCCTCCACTTTTATATATAGAATGAGCCTGGTTGACGGTGATGTTCTTGTCATCAATGTTTTGCCCAATCTTAGGGTTTATGTTTAGGTTTAGGTTTATTATGTTTAAGGTTTAGGTTTATTTTTTAATTTATTTAGTTACTTTAAGTTTAGGTTTATGGCTTATGGTTTATGATTTAGGGTTTAGGGTTTAGGGTTTCAGGTTTAGGGTTTAGGGTTTAGGATTTAGGGTTTATGGTTTAGGGTTTAGGGTTTAGGGTTTAGGGTTTTGGATTTAGTGTTTCTGGTTTTTTTTTTAAAACAAAAAAATTAAGTAAATCGATAGGTTTAGGTTTATTTAGTTTATTGTTTATTTATTTTAGTTGATTTTATTTTTTATTTTTATTTAGTTTAGTTTATTTATTTAGATTTATTTAGTTTATTTTTTAGGTTCAGGTTTATTTTTTAGTTGAGTTTTATTTTTATTTTATTTTTTAGGTTTAAGTTTTATTTTTTATTTTTAGGTTTAGGTTTAGGTATTTATTTTATTTTCTTAGGTTTAGGTTTTAGGTTTTTATTTTAGGTTTTTTTTAGGTTTTATTTTATAGTTTAGGTTTAGGTTTATTTTTAGTTTATTTTATTATATGTAGTTTAGGTTTAGGTTTTATTTATTTTAGTTTAGGCTTAGGTTTATTTTATTTTTTATTTTTTTTATTTTAGGTTTAGGTTTTTTTATAATTTAAACTTTAGTATTTATTTTTTATTTATTTTTAGGATTTTTTTAGGTTTAGTTTTTAGGTTTAAGTTTTTATTTAGTTTTATTTATTTTGTTGTAGGTTTATTTTATTTTTATTTTACATTTAGTTTTTTATTATATTTATGTTTTTTATTTTAAGATTTATTTTATTTTTTTTGTTTAGTTTAGGTTTTATTCATTTTATTTTAGTTTAGTTTAGGTTTAAGTTTTAGTTTAGGTTTTTATTTTATTTTATTTTATTTATTTTATTTAGGCTTAGGTTTTTTTATATATTTTATTTTTTGGTTTTATTTAGTTTAGGTTTAGGCTTTTTAGTGTTTTAGGGTTCAGTGTTTAGGGTTTAGGGTATAGGGTTTAAGGTTTATGGTTTAGGGTTTAGTGTTTAGGCTTTTAGATTTAGGGTTTTTTAAATATTAATTTTAGGTTTATTTTTTTTATTTTTATTTATTTTAGTTTATTTTTTATTTATTTTTTTTTTTTTTTTATTTAGTTTAGTTTATTTGTTATAGGTTTATTTATTTTAGTTTAGGTTTTAATTTTAGTTTATTTTTTTAGGTTTAGGTTCATTTTTAGTTGAGTTTATTTTATTTTTTAGGTTTAGGTTTATTTTTTATTTTAGGTTTAGGTATAGATTTTTATTTTATTTTTTTAGGTTTAGGTTTTAGGTTTTATTTTTAGTTTTTAGGTTTATTTTAGGTTTACATTTACTTTAGGTTTAGGTTTATTTTAGTTTATCTTATTTTATTTAGGTTTTATTTAGGTTTATATTTTAGTTTTTGGTTTTATTTATTTTATTTTAATTTTTTATTTTATTTTCTTTTTAGTTTAGGTTTAGGTTTTAATTTTTTGTTTTATTTTATTTTATTTTTTATTTTATTTAGGTTTAGGTTTTTTTATTTATTATTTTAAGGTTTTATTTATTTTAGGTTTAGGTATTTAGGTTTTTAGGGTTTAGGGTTTAGGGTTTAAGTTTTAGGGTTTAGAGTTTAGAGCTCAGGGTTTTAGGGTTTAGGGTTTAGGATTTAAGGTTAGGGTTTAGGGTTTAGGCTTTCAGGTTTATGGTTTTTAGGGTTTAGGGTTAACTTAAGGTTTAGGGTCAGATTAAGGTTTATAGTTTAGGGTCTCTTTTCTGTTAGCTTTATTTTATTTTTATTTTATATTTAAGTTTTATTTTATTTAGGTATTTTATTTTTAGGTTTATTTTATTTTTTAGTTTAGTTTAGGTTTTTATTTATTTTATTTTAGTTTAGTTTTATTTTAATTTGATTTTATTTTAGGTTTAGTTTAGGTTTATTTTATTTTATTTTATTTAGGTTTAGGTTTATTTATTTATTTTATTTTAGGTTTTATTTTGTTTAGGTTTTAGGTTTTAGGTTTTAGGGTTTAGGGTTTAGTGTTGAGTTTATTTAGTTTAGGGTTTTTTTAGGGTTTAGGTTTAGGGTTTAGGTTTAGTTTATGTTTAGGGTTTTATTTAGGGTTTTAGGGTTTAGGGTTTCGGTTTAGGGTTTAGGATTTAGGGTTTGGGGTTTAGGGTTTTAGGTTTAGGGTTTTGGGTTTAGGGTTTAGGGTTTAGGTTTTAGTTTTAGGGTTTAGGTTTTTTAGGGTTTAGGGTTAGGGTTTTATTTATTTATTTTATTTTTTATTTTTTCAAATTAAGTAAACTAGTAAGTTTAGGTTTATTTAGTTTATTTATTATTTATTTAGTTTATTTTATATTTTATTTTTATTTAGGTTTATTTTTATTTTTATTTTTATTTTATTTATTTATTTATTGTAGTTTACATTTTTTATTTTAGTTTATTTTAGGTTTAGGTTAATTTTTTAGTTTAGTTTTATTTTTATTTTATTTTTTAGGTTTAAGTTTTATTTTTTATTTTTAGGTTTAGGTTTAGGTTTTATTTTAGGTTTATTTTTAGTTTTAATTTTTTAGTTTAGGTTTATGTTTTTTTTTTAGTTTATTTTATTTTATTTAGTTTAGGTTTAGGTTTAGGATTAGTTTATTTTAGGTTTAGGTTTAGGTTTATTTATTTTAGTTTAGTTTATTTTAGTTTAGGTTTATGTTTATTTTATTTTTATTTTAGGTTGAGGTTTTTATTTAGTATTTATTTTAATTTATTTTAGGTTTATTTTTTTTATTTAGGTTTTTTATCTTTTAGTTTAGTTTAGATTTTTATTTATTTTATTTAATTTATGTTTTTATTTTATTTTTTTATTTTTTGTTTCAATTTTTGTATTTATTTTTTTTAGGTTTTATTTAGTATAGGTTTAGATTCTTAACTTTTTAGGGTTTAGGGTTTAGGGTTTAAGGTTTGGGTTTAGGGTTTAGGGTTTGGGGTTTAGGGTTTAGGTTTAGGGTTTAGGTTTTAGAGTTTAGGGTTTAGGGTTTTAGGTTTAGGGTTTAGGGTTTAGGGTTTTTTAGGGTTTAGGTTTTAGGGTTTAGGTTTTAGGTTTAGGTTTCAGGTTTTAGTTTACGATTTAGTATTTTTGGTATTTTTTTTAACAGAGAACATATTCAGATTCAACATTTCTTCTTTTCGATTTCATTAAGCAAATAACACACCAAGTTTTCTAGACATTAGGCATAGATAAAAATGAACATGCATAGAAATAATTGTCTCTACCATAAAGATATTCCATAAGCGTGTTTCGACCATTCTTGATTTCTCGGTTCATCGAACCACCCCGACCTCTTGAGTAGCGGGACCCACCATCATATCCTCGATCTTTCCCTCTGCCACCACCATGGTTGTAACCTCGTTCCTTCCATATACCACCACTACTCGACCATTGCCTCCATATCCACTCCTCTAGATCCCACACCATTGTGATAAGCCGCCTTTGCCTTCACCTCCATCTAGATCTATAGGTTGATGGTGATGTTATTGTCATCAAGGTTACTTTATGGTTTTGGTTTAGGTTTAGGTTTATTAGGTTTTAGGGTTTAGGTTTTTTTTTAAATTTATTTAGTTGCTTTAGGTTTAAGTTTAGGGTTTGGGGTTTAGGGGTTTAGTTGGGTTTATAGTTTAGGGTTTAGGTTTAGGGTTTAGGTTTAGTGTTTAGGCTTTTAGGGTTTTTTTCTTTTAGGGTTTAGGGTTTAGGGTTAGGGTTTTGGGTTTAGGTTAGTTTAGGGTTTATGGTTTTGGTTTAGGGTTTAGGGTTTAGGATTTAGAATTTAAATTTTTTAAAATTAAGTAAATAGGTTTAGGTTTATTTAGTTTATTTTTTATTTATTTTAGTTTATTTTATTTTTTTATTATTTAGGTTTATTTTTTATTTTAGTTTATTTTTTAGAATTAGGTTTTATTTTTTATTTTAGGTTTTATTTTATTTTTTAGGTTTTGGTTTAGTTTTATTTTGGTTTATTTTAGGTTTTGTTTTTTAGTTTAGGTTTAAGTTTCTTTTTAGTTTATTTTATTTTATTTAGTGTAGGTTTAGGTTTAGGTTTTATTTTTTTAGTTTAGTTTATTTTAGTTTAGGTTTAGGTTTATTTTATTTTATTTTTTATGTTTAGGGTTTAGGTTTTATTTTTTATTTATTTTTAGGTTTTATTTTTAGGTTTATTGTTTAGGTTTAGGTTTTTATTTAGTTTTTAGTTTTTTATTTAGGTTTAGTTTTTATTTTACTTAGGTTTTTTATTTTTTAGTTTAGTTTAGGTTTTTATTTATTTTATTTTAGTTTAGTATTTCTTTTTATTATTTTCTTTTAGGTTTAGGCTTAGGTTTAGGTTTAGGTTTCGCTTTTAGTTTATGTTATTATTTTATTTTTTTATTTTTCTTTATTTTAGATTTTTTATTTATTTTTTTAATTTTTTACTTAGTTTAGGTTTGGGTGTTTAGCTTTTTAGGGTTTAAGGTTTAGGGTTTAGAATTTTTTTTTTGGGTTAAGGGTATAGTGCTTAAGTTTTAGGGTTTTGGGTTTAAGATTTATGATTTTAGGGTTTAGGGTTTAGGGTTTAGGTTCTAGGTTTAGTGTTTAAGTTTTTGTTTAGGGTTTAGGGTTTTTGGTTTTTTTTATTAATGAGAACAAATTCAGATTTAACATTTCTTCTTTTGTTTATTTTGTTTATTTTTTATTTATTTTATTTTTCATTTTTATTTATGTTTAACTTTTATTTTTATTTAGTTTAGTTTATTTATTTTAGGTTTATTTATTTTAGTTTAGGTTTTTTATTTGAGTTTATTTTTTAGGTTTAGGTTTTGGTTTAGGTTTATTTTTTAATTGAGTTTTATTTTTATTTTGTTTTTTTGGTTTATATTTTATTTTTTTATTTTTAAGTTTGGGTTTAGTTTTTTATTTTACTTTTTTAGGTTTAGGTTTTAGGTTTATTTTTAGGTTTTATTTTTTAGTTTAAGTTTATACTTATTTTTAGTTTATTTTATTTTATTTAGTTTAGGGTTTAGGTTTAGTTTATTTTAGGTTTAGGTTTAGGTTTTATTTATTCTAGTTTAGTTTATTTTATTTTAGGTTTAGGTTTATTTTATTTTATTTATTTTTGTTTTATTTTATGTTTAGGGTTTTTTAAGTTTAAGGTTTAGGTTTCAATTTTTTTATTTATTTTTTGATTTTATTTTAGGTTTATTTTTGGTTTATTTTATTTTATTTTATGTTTTTTATTTTATTTAGGTTTTTTATTCTTAGGTTTATTTTATTTTTTAATTTAGTTTAGGTTTTATTATTTTATTTTAGTTTATTTTATTTATTTATTTTTTTATGTTTAGGTTTATGTTTTAATTTATCATTTTATTTTATTTTATTTTTTTTATTTAATTTAGGTTTAAGTTTTTTATTTATTTTATTTTTAAGTATTATTTAGTTTCAATTTATGTTTTTAGATTTTAGGGTTTAAGGTTTAGGGTTTAGGGTTTAGGATTTTAGGGTTTATCGTTTAGTGTTAGGGTTTAGGGTTTAGGGTTTAAGGTTTAGTGTGTAGGCTTTCTAGTTTAGGGTTTTAGGGTTTAGTTTAGTTTAGGTTTAAGGTTTAGGTTTAAGGTTTAGCTTTGGGTTTAGGGTTTTAGTTTAGTTTAGGGTTTAGGTTAGTTTAAGGTTTAGGGCTTAGGGTTTAGGTTTTTTTGGCTTAAGGTTTTAGTTGGGTTGATTTAGGTTTAAGTTGGGTTTAGGGTTTAGAGTTTAGGTTGGTTTAGGTTTAGTGGTTTAGTTTAGTTTTAGGGTTTAGGGTTTAGGTTTAGTTTAGGTTTAGGGTTTAGGGTTTTTAGGGTTTAGGGTTTAGGTTTTAGTTTAGGGTTTAGGTTTAGGTTTAGGTTTAGGTTTAGGTTTAGTTTTAGGGTTTAGTTTAGGGTTAGGGTTTTATTTATTTTATTTTTTTTAAATTAAGTAAAGCGGAAGGTTTAGTTTATTTAGTTTATTTTATTTATTTATTTTAGTTTATTTTATTTTTTAGGTTTATTTATATTATTTAGTTTAGTTTATTTATTTTAGTTTAGGTTTATTTTTAGTTTATTTTTTAGGTTTAGGTTTAGGTTTATTTATTTTATTTTAGTTTATTTTATTTTAGTTTATTTTTTAAGTATAGGTTTAGTTTTTTTTCACTTTAGGGTTTAGGTTTATTTTTATTTATTTTTTAGGTTTATTTTTAGGTTTATTGTTAAGGTATAGATTTTTATTTAGTTTTTAATTTATTTTATTTTAGGTTTAGTTTTTATTTTATTTAAGTTTTTTATTTTTTAGTTTAGTTTAGGTTTTTATTTATTTTATTTTAGTTTAATTTTATTTATTATTTTATTTTCTTTTTAGGTTTAGGTTTAGGTTTAGGTTTTAGTTTATGTTTTTATTATATTTTATTTTATTTATTTTGTTTTAGATTTTTCATTTATTTTATTTTCAGGTTTTATTTAGTTTAGTTTAAGGTTTTTAGCTTTTTAGAGTTTAGGGTTTAGGGTTTATGGTTTAAGGTTTAGGTTTAATTTAGGGTTTAGGGTTTTAGGCTTTTAGGGTTTAGGGTTTAGGGTTTAGGGTTTAGGGTATAAGGTTTAGGTTTTAGGTTTAGGGTTCAAGTTTTAGTTTAGGGTTTAGGGTTTTTTGGTTTTTTTTATTAACAGAGAACAAATTCATATTCAACATTTTTTCTCTTATTTATTTGATTTATTTAGTTTATTTTTTCTTTATTTTAGTTTATCTTATTTTTTATTTTATTTAGATTAGTTTATTTATTTTAGGTTTATTTATTTTAGTTTAGGTTTTCTATTTTAATTTATTTTTTTGGTTTATGTTTATGTTTATTTTTTAGTTGAGTTTTATTTTTATTTTATTTTTAGGTTTAGGTTTTATTTTTTTAATTTTAAATTTAGGTTTAGTATTTTATTTTATTTTTTTATGTTTAGGTTTTATGTTTTTAATTTAGGTTTACTTTTAGGATTTATTTTTTAGTTTAGGTTTATGTTTAGTTAGGTTTAGGTTGAGGTTTTATTTATTTTAGTTTAGGTTTAGATTTTTTTTTATTTTCTTTATTTTTTTTATTTATTTTAAGTTTAGTTTTTTTTGGCTTAGGGTTTAGGTTTTATTTTTTAGTTATTTTTATGTTTTATTTTTATTTTTATTTTTTAGGTTTAGGTTTTTATTTAGTTTTTATTTTATTTTATTTAGATTTATTTTAAGTTTATTTTATTTTATTTTAGGTTTAGTTTTAATTTTATTTAGGTTTTTATTCTTAGGTTTATTTTAATTTTTTTAGTTTAGTATTTTTTTTATATTTTTTAGTTTATCTTTATTAGTT